>CM037851.1:227823640-227846503 GCA_021234595.1 Delia radicum
AACAACTCTGTTCTTATAAACGATCTGGCAATATCGAGGACAACTCAATATTGCTAACTGATCTGGCCATCTCTGATCTGTCAAACTATCGATATTGGTTTTTTTTATTGTGGTATATTTACATTTATTTTTCACATTTAGTAAATTTTCAATTTAATTAAAATTAATAAATTTTTCGGAAAAAATTATATAAAATAATAAAGAAAAAATTATTTTATAAACCGATATTGTGGTGAAATACTTGTGTAAACGCAAATAAGGAGCAAAGCATTATTTGGAAAAATTATAGGAATTTGTGTGTATTTTCTTATACAGTGGTGTACACAAATTTAGTAGCACTTTTAGTTGCACTAAATAATATATAAATAAATAATTTTTTTTTGATCTTTTGCTATTAAATGGTAAGTTTCTGCTAACTTTTATTAGTTTTTACTATTTTTTGGGGTGCCATTTGTTTGAAATTTTTTGAATTTTGTATCGATTTCTATCATTTTTGTTACCGATTCTATCGATTTTTGTGGTATTTTTGTTTCGGAATAAACTTTTATTCAAAATAAAGTTTATTTTTATACATCTTCAACAAGTTTTTCGTCGTCTGGTTTGAGTTTTCGTTAATTTCTTTTCAATAAAATTTACACAAAATGTCTAAATCTGATGCTTTAGTGAAATTTGAAAAATTCGGCTGCTCTGTTTCTCGAATTTGAGGGCGATTTTAATGATATGCCACAGGAAACTCAAAATTCTTACACTATTGAGCTTCAAAGGGAAGAATTTAAAGTTTTGTGGGAGTAGGTTAGAGTCGCCTACGAAACTTTTGCTACGAAAAATGTTATAAAGGACTCCGACGAATACTGTGAACAGGCAAAGCAGTTGTATAAGGAATGTAGATTAGCTTACATTACCATTGCGGCTCAAATGGGTGAACTTTCCCAAACGTTTGTGAATAAATCGGTTCTCTCATCCACCCAGGTTGGTACGGTCTCGAATAATCAGTCAGGCCGTGCCTCAAGTCACGTTTTAAATTTGCCACCATGCAAGTTGAGGTGTTCAGGGGCGACTACAAGTCGTGACCTACTTTTCGAGGATGCCATTTATGCTCGAAAGATCATTTATTTAGATTTTGTCCCAAATTTGTTAAAATGAATCCTGAGGAACGGTTAGCATTGGTGAAAAGCCGCAATCTTTGTATAAATTGTTTCAGCAAACAGTCATATGCTGAACAATTGTACGAGCAATTACAGTTGCTCTAAGTGCAAATTAAAGCATCATACGATGTTGCATAAAGAAGGGTCTTCTTCTAATAGCGAAGGTAGCGTAGAGGGGCGCAAGTACCAGTCAGGCAGCCATGCAATCTATGAATGTGCAAAATTATTTTATCGCTGCAAACAGGGAAGTTATTTTGGGCACTGCGTTTGTTAATATAGTTTGTCGAGGTGACATTTTTACTGTTAGAGCTCTAATTGAACTGGCATCTCAATCTACAATTATATCGGAAAAATTGCAGAGGGGTCTCAATTTGCCCGTAAGGCGGGTTAATGCTGAAGTTTCAGGTGTAAATGGTCCGGGTCCTTCTAAAAAAGAGTGTTTGTTTGTCCTTGGTTCACCGTTGGACAATGACTTTAAATTGCAGGTTGAAGGTTTGGTTTTACCCGGACTTACTGCAAAGTTGCCGAACCAAACAGTTGACGTTTCTACTTCGTCGTTGGTGGGAATTAAATTGGCTGATCCTAATTTTTCGAAAAGCAGCCCTGTTGATATAATTATAGGCGGTGAAATATATCCAAAGATAATGCGTGTTGGTGCCAAGTTAAATGTTTTGAGCGAATTGATGGCTCAAGAAACCGTTTTTGGGTGGATTTTAACGGGTCCGCTTTCTGACGAAAGACAAAAGTCCTCCAGAAAGTGCGTTTCATTTTATACTGAAGTGGAGCTCGATAAACAAATGGAAAGGTTCTGGGCATTGGAAGAGCCGCCACACGCATCAAAGTTTACTCCTGAAGATGAATTCTGCGAAGATTTTTACAAAAAGACGACAAAGCGTAGTTCTGATGGTCGTTACGTTGTTTCCCTACCCTTCAAGCCTCAATATTCGATTGATAGTGGATTAGGTTGTTCACGGGAAAAGGCTCAGCGTCAATTTCTTAGAAATGAATCATCGCTTTTTAATAAGCCTGACCTTAAAATAGTTTATGACAACGTTTTATCAGAATATAAAAGTTTAGGTCATATGGCTGAGGTGAAATATTCTGAGGCAGATTTTTCAAAGTCGTTTTATTTTGCCCCATCATGCCGTTTTTAATCCTGAAAGCTCTTCAACTAAAGTTAGAGTAGTTTTTAATGCCTCAAGCTGCTCTTCTTCTGGCTTGAGTTTGAATGATATCTTGTGTACCGGGCCTATTTTGCAAAACGATTTAACGTTGTTGATCGTTAGATGGCGTTTTTATAGATATGTTTTCAACGGGGACATAGAAAAAATGTACCGGCAGATTCTGCTCGACCCTGAACAAACCAAATTTCAGCGGATTATATTTCGCGAAAACCAAGTGATGATATAAGGGATTTTGAGTTAAAGACGGTTACCTTCGGTGTAAATTGTGCGCCTTTTTTGGCTATTAGAACTTTGATTCAGTTGGCTAACGACGTGGAAGATAAATGTCCGCTGGTCTCTAAGATTTTACGGCGTATGATGTACGTAGATGATGCATTGGCGGGAGCTCATGATGTTTCGTTGGCGATAAAGGCTCGGGATCAACTAATGTTGGCCATCGGCCGGTTTTCGATGAGAAAATGGACTTCAAACGACGAAAGAATTCTTGAAGGACTGCCAACAGATTTTCGATGAATGAAAATGTTGATTGTTTGGACATTCTGACACCGGGCCATTTTCTAATTGGAGGCCCCTCTCTTAGCTCCACCTGAAGTGGAGATTTCGGAAGCTCCTTTGTCTATAACGAATCGCTGGCAAAGGGTAAAAGCAGTAAATCAACGTTTGTGCCTTAGATGGAAAGATGAATATTTGAAAGATCTTCAGAAGCGTAATAAATGGAAATTATCCAAAAAGATATTGAGGTCGGTGATATGGTTGTCATTCGCGAGGACAATTTGCCGACAAATGAATGGCGTTTAGGTAGAGTGGAAAAAGTCCACATGGGCAAAAGATGGTCATGTCAGGGTTGTGGAGTTGAAAACAGCGCGTGGCTTCATTACTAGACCAGTTGTGAAGCTTGTCGTTCTTCCAACTTATTAGTCTCTTTTTTTTTACTACTAATAATTTACAGTATCATGGTCCCCCCCTCAAAATACGCTGAAGGTCGTCGCACAACTAGCAAAATGGTTTGTCGGGTCTGTTTACAAGATCACCCCCTACGTTTCTGCAAAAAGTTCCTACAGGTAGACTACCACGAACGAATGCAGCTTGTATCTATCTACAGATATTGCGCGGGTTGTTTGAGCCATGACCATACCTGGCGTACTTGCGAGAGTACGGGGCAAATGCAAACGTTGTGGTGATATGCACCATACACTGCTTCATAAATCGGGTATAAGACCTAGTTCGTCGGCCCGGAAGCCAGTAAAACGTTTAAAAACAAGGACCTAGTTCGTCCAAACGCCTTAAGAGTAGAGGACCTCGTTCGTCCCAAAACTCAGCCGGGGGGCCCTAGTTCGTCTCAAGCTCTGGTTCCGAGTCATTCGAGGAACCGTAACCCCTCCGTATACCGAAAGCCTGCACCATCAAAAAACGTTAGCCGCAGAAGAAGACCAGCTGAAGATACCGTGTCATTGCCCGCGTATCATATACAGGAGAGTATTTTGCTGAGGCCTACCGCGATTATTAAGATCGTGTCGAATGAGCGCTATATCAACGAACGAGCATTGATCGATCCTGGTTCTGAGTGTTCGATCATATCGGAAGAAGTGGTTCGCCGTCTTTGGGCTCGAGCAGTGCGTGTAGGAAGCAAGGAGAACTGTTTAATAAGCATTCGTGGGATCCATGGTATTAGCACAACAGTTGAAACCTATGCTGAAGTGAGGCGTAAGTATCGTGTGACGACTCCCACTAAATCTATAGACGCCCGAATCATGGATGAGTTTCCGGGTCTACAATTAGCTGACCCACAATTTCATGTGGCTGCATCTGTAAATATTTTGTTGGGTGGTGATGTTTATAGCCGCATTATTAGAAATGGCGTATCGGGGCGGCTCTTTTGGCAAACCATTAGCTCAATTTACGATTTTTGGTTACATTATTTCGGGACCATGCTCTCCATAACTTAACACATGTAGGGAGTACTTTTTTGCAATTTGTTAGATCATGATACAAAAACTTACTTATTTATTTATTTTTAGTTCTCTCTTTTCTCTTTTTTTATTATTGTTCTGAACGATTGGTGGCTGTTTGAGTTTTGCTACTGGCGTTCAAACACATTTTTTTTAATTTATTATTTGGAACATATTGTGATGGAATATATGGAATAAATCTGATCTCATGAATTGGTTAATTTGGGATACTGTTTTTTTTTTTTTTTCCTTTGGTATTTTTTCTCTCTTTCTTCATTTTCTTAGGTAGAACTGGGGAGCGAGAGTTTTTTTTGGTTACAGTACTGCAAGGCGGCCGGGATGTTCATGTCTGAACACGTTCTGATGGCAACTCTATTGCGGAGTTATTTTCTGACGGTGCTGCCATATCTTCATGCTGAATATTGGCACCCAGATGGCGCTGGTGCCATTAGATGCGTTCTTTTTGTTTCGTTCATCCTACATTTAACGAATATTTTTTTCCTTTTTTTTTTTGTTCTATATTCACGCTTTGTAAAAGCCTTGGACGAGTTAAAAGTCTAACTTTTTTCCTGTTTTGAAATTGTTACTTCAAATTGAAATACGGTGTAAAATAAAAGGAAAGTATTTTATACTTCACCATACCCCTAAAAGAACAAAAACCAACTGTGTGTTTTTATTTTTGTTTGGATTTTTCAAGCCTCCCCTGCGGTTCCAGAGTGCAACCAGTCTGCCCCAACCTCACTTTTGTGCTACAAGGAAAATCATTTGGATTTTTTTAAATTATAATTTAAAACTTAATTAATCACTTTGTGAAAATTAAATAGAATATTTACTATCAAGACTTATTTAATAATTTGGCAGAATTTAATAATTTTAGATAGAGAAAATGCGACAACGATATTTTAAAAAGCAAACATATAAGGCTTTCCATAACAGCTGTCCAGGGCCCGATTTCATAAGACGATTATTGTCTAATACTGGCGCGGAAAAATGTTTATTTTTTGCATTGTTGAAAATATTTCAAAAAATTTAAATATATTTAATATTTTAAAGTGCAATAATTTCATATATTTTACATGCATATTAAAACATCTGTCAAATATCAAAGCAAACAAAAATCATAATGAAAAAATCGATCGGTGTGACATGGAATGACTCTAGTCAACATTTAAGCTTTCCTTTGAAATTTATTATAATGACAATATCAAAATAATAAAATTGGGTATAAAATTATTTAACTAATTTTATGAGGTAACTTTTTTTTTTAAAGGTAAAACACTAACATAATTTATTAAATTTAATTATATTAATGATACCATTACCGTTACAATAATACACACCTTTTATTGTTATTACATTTTATATTTTATATTTTTGGTCAGTTTCTTTATTGTAAGAAGTTTGTGAGGCACAATATTGTCATGATAGAACTCATAACTATTGCGTAATTAATTATAATTCAATATTTTGTGTCGTTGCTATTCTATAAAAATAACTATTGATGTAATTTAACTATATTACAGGGAAAGCTTCCTAACGATTACATGCCGATTTCGATTAAACTCGGATATGTAATACGACGCACAGTGGTAAATTTTCAGAGAATTCGGTCAATAATCTATAACTTTTGTAGAAGTCGACGTATTTCAATGCGGTATTTTTTTTTTGTTGGAAAGCCTAAGCCTTTAGCTTTAATTTAAGATATCGATCGAGTGGTAAATTGAAGTGCAATACACAAAATTTTTAACAACTAAAGGCTGGTAGCTTATCTTAAAAGTTGACAAAGTAAGAAATTATCGTTTTTTCTGAATTATTCCATTCATACAATCAAAAAAATTAAATAGTAAATTTTTTTTTTTTTTTTTGTTAAAATTGCGTTTTTAAATAATAAAATAATAAAAATATTTCATTATTTCCAAAAATATACATCCCTATGGGAAATGGGACCGGTCCTGCGTGTGCCACAGGATCGGTCCCTTCGTGCCAGAGACCGGTCCTCTGCTAAACCCTACACACAGAAAAAAATTTTGTTATTTGCCAAGTGAAATTCGGTTAATACTACTCAAATTCGGTTGCTACAAATTTCAAACAGTTGGCACAACTTCATATTAGTTTTCACAACAAAGTTCGGTTAATTCAAGATATTTTTAGTTGCAACACCCAACATTTTCAGAAATCGAATGTATATATCGTTGTACTAAATGAATTTATAAGTTGTTACCGTTAATATACACTTTTCAATTCAGTTGGCACTTTATTTCTCTGTGTGTACCCTATGTAAACAACTGGCAACTTTAACATAGGCTTGCAAGACGAGGGGGTCATTTGTCCTGCTTTAAACCACATAGTGGCATGCCACAGGACTAACCAAAGATGGGCATACCACAAGACTGTCGCAAAAGGGGCATGTCGGATTACTAACCAAAACGGACTAACCACATGACTATCCTGAATGGAACATGTCGTTCAATTTAATAATTTTTAATGTAAAAAATGGTAGAAAATGAAACAATAAATTTCTAACACATTGGCTTTTTCTAGTCAATATGTATACTAGTTAGGTGATAGGTCCTACTTCTACCAGTCACGGAACTAGTCTTTTTAGATCAATTTACAATACGTAACTCACATCAATTGTAAATAATACTAGTCCTGTGATAAGTTCTTTTCCAGCAGTCCAGGTTCTCTTAGGTAAATTTTCGCATGCCGATAATTTTTTAATAAACCCCAAAAAAAAACATAAATATCGACAAAAAAAAAAACAAAATTAATAATTTTTAGTTTAAAAAATAAACGAAAACTAGAGCTTCTCGTGGGTAAAATTCTGGCCAACTGGCTTTTTTCTGGTTAAGTGGTATGTCCTCCCTTTACTAGTCACAGGATTGGTAATTTTAGGACAATTGACACTGCTTAACCCACTTCAGTATTTAATTATACCAGTCCTGTGATAAGTCCTTCTTTAACCAGTCACTTTTAGGTCAATTGACTCCTCATTCCCCATAGGGATATAACAAACTTTCTATTTTTTGATCGTTTTATATAATTAAAGATAATAATATATAACAAAGTCTATTTGATTTCAGTTAAATATTTTTTGCTAACAATGATTTTCGGCAAAACGATTTTGCTGATATTACCAAAAAATTTTTTTTAATTTAAATTTTTTTCAGTGTATACTAGAGTGTTCCGATAAAAAGCAAACAAATAGTTACACGAGTTGAGTTTTTTATTTAATAACAATATTTATATCCAATTTTATTGTTTATAAATTACACAATTTTAATAAAAATATCTTCTAACTGTGCTGTTCATCTTCGAGAAGTATTTTAGCTTCTTCATCTAATGCAATCTTCATCTAACTCTACCACGCCTATCTCAAACAATTGAAAATATCTGCATATTAATTATAGTATTAATTGCATACTGTCTAAGAAGACGATGAATAAAATTCAAAAATCCCCAATAGGTACAATTCCATTTTGTTCGAATATTGGACAAATGCGAAATTTTAAAAAAAACTTTAACGTAAAAGTCTTTGGCACCATTTTAACGCTCCTAATAATCGGAGATGGCTAAAACTCGTATATCCGAGTTTTATCAAAACAGATTGGTAGATAAGCCTTCCCCTATTAGTCATTGACCGACAACTACATACACACTTTCATAGAAACAAAACGTGTCATTTAGTTTTAAATGTATTTTATACAATAAACAATTACATTGTGGTGGTCATCACCATTATTATCATCATCTTTGTTGTAGGTAATTATTATATTTAATATTGTTGTACTTTTGACTATCGTTGGTTATTTTCAATTTTGTAATTTTCATTGTACCTACATATTAAATGAACTGACCCACAGTGGGATATAGTACAAAATTATTGGGAATAATTCGGTCATTTCTTACTTAGTAGTCCGATTGCAATGAAGTGACGTCATATCGAGCTTAAGTTTCGATTTTGAATCTTCGAAACCCCCTGGGGACGGCAATATAGGGAACTTTTTACATATAATATTTTGAGTGTTTGGTATTTTTTTTTCTAATCCGATTTTAAAAAAATTAACATATTTGTAATCTACTACACTAATGCCTAAAAAAACAATTGACCAAAAAAAAACAGTTGTTTACAAAAAAAAAGTGGAGTGTAAGTTGCTTTACGCTATTACGTAACACGTATTACGTATGCTACGTAACACGTTCCGATAACTCAAATGTGTTAAGTGTTCCGATTCCACTTGCTCCCCGGTTCATTCAATATCGTTCCATTTAAGATCAATGTTCCATTTTATTATCGGAGTGATTAAATTGGTATTGTCACGTACGTATTTAGGTAAACAAATAAATAGGACACCCTGTTGCTCTTTCATACAAAATTAATCTATCGGGATCTGGACTAGTTGTATTATGAGGGTTAATTAATACACCTGTATGGCAAAAATGTTGTCCGTTTTGCCCCTCTCTCGCTTAGTTTTGGAGATACAGGACATTTAAAAAATTACCATTTTATAAAATGGCTAGTATCTCGCAAAACTTAACCCATGTAACACGTTCCGATAATGCAAATGTATTAAATGTTCCGATTCGACTTTTTCCACATTTCGTTCCATTTTGGACCAATGCTTCATTCTATTATCGGACACCCTGAGGATGTTTTATTTAAAATTTATCTCTCGGGATCTTTACCGGAAATAGCCTATTTGTGTTATGAGGGTTACTTAATGTACCTTTGAAGCCCTAATTTCACCGATATTCACCATTAGTTTTTTGAAATCTGTTAATTGTAGTTTGTTTCTTTTAAGTGATGCATTATAAGTGGTAATGTAATTTAATATTATTGCCATTAATCAATGCAATCATATCAATGAAATTCATTATCATTAATTAAAAAAAAAGCTAATGAAAATAATTTCATTACAATTGATATCAATGAAACGGCAATTAAATCATCAGTTAATTAGTCCATTCAATTAATTAATAACATGTATGCTCAAAACACATTTTTTTGTAATAACGAAAATACTTGAGTGTCTTTGGGCATAACGTATACACCAGTGAATCTGGCTTCATTTGATGACAAATTTGTCTATAGCTGCTTTTAATAGAACGAAATAAACCGAAACAGCTTAAAAACTGGCAATTTTTAACCATTTAACGCCTAAACACGAGCTTGGTCAGCAGAAAAAAAAACACGGGTCCCTTCAATTTGTATTATCTACAACATATATTTAAAAAAATCAAAATTCATTAAGATTTGGCTGTCCGGGTCGATATGCCTCCCTTGTAGGTAAGAAATGTCCGAATTCTTTCCAAAAACTTTGTGAATCATCCCACTGTGTGCTTCTCTAACGCACTATTATTAATTTAATTAAATTTAAGTCCTTTTGCTCTTCCCGAGTAAAAATAATGTTATATTACATTAGGATTATATTATAATCCTGTTTTGCAAAATTGAATACACACATTAAAAAAAAAGTTAGTAAGTCAGCAAAAAATTTTGCTGAGTCAGCAAAATTTTAGTCAGGAGTGTGCTTACAAAAAAAATTGCTAATGTCAGCAAAATTGTTTGCTGAAAATCAGCGAGCTGACTTTTAGCAACAAAATCAGTAGATTCAGCAAAAGTTTTGCTAACACTTAGTGGATTAGAAAAAACCATTAAAAAACCATTGCTAAAATTTAATAAAATATTTGCTGAATATTAGTAGACTGAAAAAACTCAAAAAATTTGTAAAAAATTGTACTTTAGTTAATTTATTTTTTGATAATCATAAAACATATTTTTGTGATTCTTTTAAAAATAATATAATTTATTCATTATAATATACAAATGTTCATACTCCCACATTGACGACATGAATATCTAAAAAAAATGGAAATAAATATATATAACACGAACAAAATTTTCTTTCAACTACTTACATCAATGGTTGTCTAAATGATGCTATCTTTTAAAGGAACGTAAATGCCGCAACCCTTTTTGCAATAAGAAAAAGGAACCATAAAAATATACCTAAGATGTGTGTTTTTATCTTTCGCTTTAGTCTGCCTGACTGCATGTTTGTTTGCAATTTTACCAGACTGGATTATTAATCTCAATAAACACTTAGTTTTGAATTTTTTATCTTTATTAACTTTAGTATAGTCGAAAAAATGAACTTCGATGAATCCTTTTCGAACTATTAGGGGGGAGGCCCCTGAGTGTGAAAGTACATTTGGAAGTGTCAGATTGGCTTCAGTTTTTGAGAAATCGGTATATCTCCATTTTTCATGGACATAGCTAAGTCTGTGCTATTTAAAAAAAAAATTATTCGACTGTATTAGTTTTTTTTTTTGCCTTCTTAGCTTTCTTTGGCGGAAATGTTTTGACTTTTTCAAAATATCACGTAATATAAACCATTAATTTTTTAGTTAGTCTCTTTACAGGAAGAAGAAGAAGAAAACATTTTTATTGAAAAATTTTACGGACACAAGGGATACACCAGACTGCCGCAGTTCCGTCCCCCTCCTGGGACTCGTCAGTGGTTAATTTATGTGTCAATTGAACAAAGTATTTTATATTGTTAATTTGCTCTATATGAAAAACTTTTATTTTTTGGTGTCGTACTGTGATTTGAACTCACTGCCTTAGCATCAAGCTATGCATCGTAATCTCACCTCTTAACCAGTTGAGCCACGGTCGACACAGCGATGACTGTAGCTAAAGTGGAGTTTGGTCACACTACGTACACACAAGTATTGTTTCGATCAGAAGAGACAGAATTAACTAATACCAATGCACAATTCATTTCTCAACTAGATGTCGATCAAAAGTAACGATTTTTGACCATTTTTAGCCATATTTTCCGGTTTTTAGGTCGTCTTACCAAAATTTTCCTAACAGAGGCCTCAAGTTAAGCTTCAAAATCAAAATCCTTGTTATTTTCTTCTTTCGTTGTGAATTTTTAAGCCTTTTTAGCAGCAAATTTCAAATCTGGTGTCCTTCTTATAAGTTGGTACATTTTGGTAAGACGACCTGAAAACCTGAAAAAATGGCTAAAAATGGTCAAAATCGTTACTTTTGAACGACATTAATGGTTTAAATTACGTGAAATTTTGAAAAAAAAAGTCAAAACATTCCGTAAAAGAAAGCTAAGAAGGCAAAAAACTAATACAGTCGAATAAAAATTTTTTAAATAGCGCAGACTTAGCTATATCCATGAAAAATTAATATATATTTCAATCTGTTTGTCGTCCACACTGTTAATATTTTTTAGCAAAATAAATTAGTAAAACATTAGTAAAATATTAGTAAAACATTAGTTCTAAAGAGTTAAATGCTGAATAAGTATAACTAAAATTTACCTGAAAACATAATGTTAGCAAAAATTTTGCTGAAAAATTGTATACCTGATTTACAAGACGTTTATACTGACTTTTCTACTAACTTATTTTTTTGAGTTTAGTTAAGTACGACATCATGTATAGAAAGATACAATTTTTCTTGACACTGTAATTTTTAATATCAACTGAAAAATGTTCATTAAAAATATCTATTGAAATTACTTTAAATGAACATCACAATTTAAAATATAAAACTCCAAAAATTTTAGTTTCAAATAAAAATCGTTGATTGTTAACCATATAAAACTAAAATTTAACTATACGTTAAATTTAAATTGGGCTCTTAATAATAGGATCATAATTTCTATCCCACTGTATTCAATTCAACAAATTTTTTTCCACTGCACTGAATAGTATCAAATTTTATCAAACTCAATACTCAATGTAATATAATCCATTTATTTACAATACGATCCACCATTTTTTGGATCAAATTGTATTTTAATAAAATATTAAATTTCATACATTTCTTTGTTGCATCATATTAATTTTTTTTAATCTGGTGGTTACAGTTTATATCTTCTTAAGTTAATGAAAAGTTAAAGAAATAAATTTTAATTGAATAACAACATATTGTAGCCTTTCGTTACTTTAGAACAATATAGTATAAGTACAAGTTTAAATAAATTTACATTTAAATAAATTTTGATAGACCACTTAAACGTATGAGTGTTATTAATATGAAACCCATATCCAATATTACTCATACGTACACTAGCATGGCATCAACAAGAAGTAGCATATTTTTAAAATCTAATTTTTGTTGATTATTCAAGTACACCAACATATGTACATAAGCAATTTCTGTTTTCTGTCCACTTATGGTGAAAGTTGAAAATATATTTGAGATCTTTTTTTTGGAAATTTCAATTGTTTTTTCGTTTGGTACTATTCCGGGACGTCCCAAAGACTATCTTTTTTTTAGTAATTTTGCTAGTTTTTTTCAGCTTCAGTATTCCTCTTAGTACTAATATTCGGAACTTTTTGCATTTTTAATATACTAAGCCGAACATTTATTTTAACTCGGCGCACAAAATGCTTCGAAACCGTGCACGCGTTATGCTACTTCGCTGCCAGAAACATTTCAAAATGCTCTCCACCTTTTTGGCCTTCGACGAGTTCTTAGGTTTCTTTCTTTTACCAGTTTCAGGTTTTTTTTTCCTAGGTCCTTGTTAAACTGTACTACCACATTTAAAACAAACTGGCTGGATACGTGTAACTTTTTTGTAATGTTTTTTATAGTCCAACCAGTATTATTTCGAAAAGTTTTGATAACTTTTACACGCACTTGCATTTGATTACACTGTTCAACAAAATCAAATTTTTTCCAAAATTACAAGGTCCGACCTATAAATTTTGATAGAAGAGACAAAAAAAAAAGACACGTGTATCGGCGTTTTGAAAGTTTACATCTGGGTTTCATTTTAGGGGGAGGTAAAATTTCCCCGAAATGCAAATTTTTGTATTGTCAATTGGCATAGAAAATCGAGTAAAGCTTACATTTAAAGTATATCGGTGCATTCAGCTAATTTATTTTAAATATTACGGAGAACATTTTTGTAGAATATGTTAACCCTCTAACTCCTCAAGGTAAGGGTATTTTTTGTCCCTTCTTTTAAAAAAGAGCAAAAAACACCATTAAGGCAGGGATTTAAGAGGCTAAAATGTTAACATTTTACTATAAGTCCCTGAATACACCAAAATCAGACATTTTTGTAGAATATGTTAACCCTATAACTCCTCAAGGTGAGGGTCTTTTTTGTCCTTCTTTTAATAAAGTGCAAAAAAACGCCTTTAGAACCCTGATTTAAGGGTTAAAATGTAAATGTTGTAATTTTTTTTTGTGTTGCACAGTGTTATTTATTGTGAACTAACTCTGCAAGTGATTTGAACAAATGAAACAGTTTTATTATCTGACTCTTTTTGCAAACATAGTCTAATGAATAAAGACTATTTAAATCAATCGCCAAAAAAAGTTATAATATTAAAAGAATTTTCTTATGCATACTAAAGAAAAACAAAAAAAAAAAAAAAAATCGGTAAAATATTTCTTTAATAAAACTCCACATCAGATTTTAAAAATTGTTCACTGTAAAAAAATGTAAATATGTAGTTTTTATAAAAGCAGATCTCAGATTAACAACAAATTTTTAAAATTTTGTTCACCGGACTGTTTTTTCTTTGGATACTAAATTAATTAACTATAGCGTGATTCGAAAAGCAACGATGATAGTAGTGGCGGCTCCAGCTCAAGTTTTTGGGGTGGGAAAATTTAGAAAAAAATGCAATTCCAGAATTATTGCTGAATACAAAGTTTCAGTTCTACATAACCCTTACAGCCACGAAATAACGTAATTGAAAATTTAGCGAAAATGGTACGTGCTGGAAAAATTTGAAGAACAGATTTGGAATCTGGAGATCAACCTTCATAGGGAGGCAAACAACATTTTTATGGATTTCGTTAAAATTTCAGTGATCTGTAAAGTTTAGAAAAATATAAAATAAAACTTTTCGCTAAAAATCGTGTACAAGGACTAAAAATTATAATTTTTTTTTTTATTTCCCTTAAATATGTTTGAAATAACAAGAATAATCTGTTAAATATAATGCATTCAAAATATAGGCCTTCCTTACAAAACAATAAAAAAAAATGCAATCCTAATACCTGTGTGATTACGGTTGTACTACATCATTATTATTGATCCAATTGCAATTGTAGCGAAAACAGACCAGTGCCTCTGGTGGGAATCGAACCCACTACCCCCCGCACTGATAAGCCAGCATGCTACCAACTAGCCAACCGGGGCGCACAGAATTCAAAATAAAAAAATAAGTAATTAGAATACACTTTTCTCTTGAAAATACTAGCAATGAAATAGCGTAAAGATACATTTGGCCCGGTGTTGGCCCGGTGTTTTCCGGGCCAACTGTGATTTTGAATGCAGAAAAAATTTTAAGCTAGGAAAAAGAGGACTTAATTCTGTTGTGTTTTGCAGAATCAGTTAGGATTTTAACGTTAAACTTGAAATTAAAGATTCCATTTGAAATTTATGAAATAAGGTTACAAAATAAAAATTATTTTATATTTAAAGATGTTGAATACAAAATGATGCTTTCAGTAGCAATTAACTACTGTAAATCAATGTGCATTATCAATAAAGATGTCTCATAGTGATTTAAGAGCATGGTTTCGAAAAAGTTTATCCTTAAACAATTTTTTTTCTTTTGAATGAACTTGATATTCCCAAAAACGGTAAGGAAAACATAAAATTTTTAAAAAAATGAAATCATAAAGACATTACAAAAAAAGCAGTGGGGGAAAAAAAATCTTAAAAACGAAATGGTTTTTCCTAAAATGTTTTGATTGGATTTAATGCTTTCAAATTAAAAAAATAAGCTTTATTAAAAATAGTGGAATTTTTTGAATTTGCCGTTTTTGCTCAAAAGTCGGTATTGAAGTGGGCTATGGTAATGAAACTTTTACTGAGGCCTTCCTCGGGAAACGTAGAATATATGTAAAATTTCAATATATTTCAAAGAAATCCGTTAAAATTTTGTTAGAATTTTGTATTCGAAGAAAAACGAAAAAAGTTGAAAAGCGTGAAAAAATGTTAATTTTACATTTTTTGTCAAAAGTAGGCGTAGAAGTGGGCGTGAAACATGGTTAAAAACGCAATTTTTTGAGTTTTTGATTGCGGTTTGCTTAAAAACTGTAACGTGATGGAGAAATTTAGAAAACTAATTTGGAATCAGTAAGAGAAAATCAGTTTAAAATATATATCGCGTTTCAAACCAAATCTGCATTTGCTAATTTTATGATTTAAACATACAATTTATGTTTTAAACATACAAATTAAACTTAAAATGTATTAAATTTTAAATTAAAAATTATTTTACTAAAGAAAATGTTGGTTGAGTAACGACTTTGCTATAAAAAATAAGTGGCTAATGCTCCCCTCCTACCCCAAGTGTTAAATAGTACGCAAAACGTAAACATTTACATTTTGCCATATTAAGCTTTGAAGTACAATTTTATTGATTTGTAGTAAAAGGGACATGAGAATGACTAAATGAAAGATAGGAAAGGAAGGAAGGAAATAAAGAAATCAAACTATAATATATATGCCACTCTCCATTACTTCACACCAAAAGCTACTATATTCATTATTAACATTACATTTAACAATAATTGCCATTGTATATATTTTTAACATTAATTAGCAGGCAGGAATTGGAATAATTGGGTTTGTTGCATTGTATATGGTTTGGTCGAAATGCTTTTCTGACATTGCATTGCATTACACTACATTTTATTCCATTGCATTGGTAAAGGTAATTGATATAACTTGTGTATAACTTTTCTTTTTTCAATTTGTATTTATATGTAGGTAGGTTAGAGGTGTTCTAATTAGTATCTACAAATTTTAAAGAGTTTTGATTTAAGTTCGCCAGCCTGATTTTTGTTCTTTTATATTAAAAAATTATATATAACTTTCAGTGGACCCGGAAACGACTTCAAATAAGTAACGGGTAAATATGGAAAAACATCTATTTTTATACAGTTATCACTTTTTTAACGCAGTTTTTTTATTTAATTGTTGACCATGTTTTTATATATTGAGAAAAACCCCACCTTTCAGATGTTATTTAAAACCTATGCACCCCTATTGTGAATGTTTGTTCCCTCGAGTTGTTTTTCCTTTTCACTTCAATTCGTAAATAAAAGTTCCCTCGAAATTTGTTCCCTTTGTTTAATCATTCAATCGTGAATAGGACAATATTGTTTCAGGGGAAGTTCACGATACCAATTTTGACTTGAAGGGAATGAAAATAACAGGGGAACAAACATTTCCCTTTCTATTCACGATAGGGGTGATTGTTATCGATACTGGAGAGGTGTGCCTCTTTAGGGCTTAGGATGTGCTGAATTATGATTTTTTTCGCGTTAGGTCTCAAACGAAGTGTAGTTAAGAACAAATTACGGAAAAAAAATAAAAGGATGTCATCTTCCATCCCCTACAAGCGTTTGAATTTGGCGATCGTAGTGTATTTGTCCAAAATAAAATTTCTAATTTTTTGGCAAAAATTAGTGTCAAAAGTTGCGAAATGTGGAGTAGATTAAGGAAAAAAAATACTAACATTTTTGTAGAGCAATTTTGGTTCACTACAGCATTTCAAAGTTTGAAAGAAATAATTAATTTTATTTTTTTGATAAAAGTCCGTTACACGCTGTTCAGTATTTCTTATAATTCAAGAAAAATAATTTAAAAAAAAATGTTTGGATGGTGTCTTTATCTGGTACAAGCGTTTAAAGTTGGCTCTCGTAGTGTATTTTGTTAACAAATTGAACCTTTTCATAAAAATCTTTTTTTTACATTTCCGTTGAGTCATTTTGGTAAAAAAACAGCATTTAAAAGTTAAAAACTAGTCACTTTTTTAATGAAAATCTGTTAAATGTTGTTTAAAGTTTCCTATAATTCCATTCGATTGTCATAACTGGTTTTAAACGAATTTTTAAAAAAATTGTCCGCTTAAAATTATCGGATTCGCTCTAAATTTAATTTCTTCTTTTTTTAATATAAAGGAATACTAATCCGATATTTCAAAATAAGAACCCACCTAATGTTGGCATAGATCTGAATGTACACAGAAAGAAATTTTAACATATTTTAATTTCAAATTAAGTTATTGAATAATTTGTTTGCAAAAAGGAATAAAAATTTCGTAAATTAAGAAACTGCTTTTGTATTTCAATGAAACTTTTTCATTACTTTATTAAACTTTTCATAACTAAAATCTTGTTTTTAGTAATATTTATTGCAACATATTACTAATTGAATAGTGTTTTTCTGAAAAATGTAAAAGTAATGGTAAACGCACTGCTTGGAAGCCTGGAGTAAATGAATTGATTTTATTTCCAGATTTTATTTCCCAGAAATAACAAAAATATTCCAATGAAAGTAAACGAAATTAAAAAAAAAACGAATTAGAATTTTGGAGTAAATTTATTTTTCAAACTTTTTATACTACGTAAGTATGAATAACAAGAGCTGGGGCCGAATTACGGCATTCGTGATCGAGTGAAATCGTTCGAAAACTGTTTTTTTTAATGAGTAACTACAAAAATACTAATAATGAAAACACCAAGTGTAGTTGCAAGTGCATGTGGCATTAGAAATCAGTTTGTCTATACCATGGTCAGTGATTGCACAGAAAAATTTTATATAGATGCAATCGAACAATTAAAAAACATAACAAATATTACATTATTCAAAAAATTCAAAAAAACAGGGTCACTGACGAAGGTTCAATACCAGAAACTGCGCAGTCTGATTCAGAAAAAAATTAAAATTTTGCAGTGTAGTTATGATTTTTAGAAAATACACTCATTCTTCTCTACCACGCCTTTCACAATTAAATTAAATAAAATTGCATATTAATTATAGTATTAATTGCAATTGTCTGAAAAAGACGTTAAAATTCAAAACCAAGTTTTTTAATTAATTGCTAATCAAGGGCCGCACTATAACATCCCTGATAAAAAAATGTTCGTTATAATGTTTTACTTTCGAAAATAGAAAATTAATTTCGATCGAAAAATTACGATCACGATTGCCGTAATTCCGCCCCAGGTTATTTCTATTTAAGGTTCTCAATCGGATTTAATGCCACAAATGTTTCTGTGACATTAACAAATTGAAGCGATTAAATTCAATGTATTTGAATCGAATTAATGAAGCAACTCATTACTAAAATTAAAAAAAAAAAAATTCTCTCAGTGTATACGTGTTGTAGATACAAGAACATATATATTTATTGTATGTACATAAAATGGCTATGCAATGAAGGAGTACAATATTATTATTGTATAAAATAAATTCATGTTGAAAACTAAATTATAGTTTTTGAACATCAAATGGTTTTTCCACTTAAATTGGGAATTTTAAATTAAAAGTGTTATTGTAAATGTTAAAAAAAAATAGTACATCATTTAAAATTTAAATAGTTACAGCCGTATTAATAAAAAAAATCGAATTTCATATTTCAAATACTCATTTTAAGCCTAAAAAGGCTATTTTAAAAACTCGTATTCATTATCAGTATTTTAACTAACAAGCGTTTAAAGTTTTGTGTAAACTCAATGTTGACAATAAATACTATACTTTTTATTAGTCACTTGAATTGTAATAATGCTAAAACATTGATTACAATCTGCTACAAAAAAAAAATATTGCAATCACTTTGAAAGTGACCTAGTGTAGGTTGTTAGTCTCGGTGAGTACATTACAAAACCGGTTTTTGAAGTTCCAATTAAAGAGCTGCAACTGTTGACATATAAATCATGTCGACATGACCACATTAATGTTATTGTTATGTTATGTTATGCGGCTTATGCATGTTTGACAATAACATAAGAGAACACTGTTAAATAATTGAAGAAAAATCTATGCATAGTTTTTAAATTGATTTAACAGCCATCAACAGGAAGAATTACAATGTCGACATTAACAGCCATATGCGACATGTTTTAAACGCTGCGACATATACAGCATGTGTTGTTAACAGTGTTGCCAGGTATTTTGAGCATAAAATCGTCAAATTTTCCAATAAAAATCGTCAAAATCGTCATTTTATTTTAAAAAAATCGTCAAAACAAAAATATTTATTACAAGTGGGATAAAGTTTTAATAAAAAAGAATAATAATGTAATTCACATTTCAAATGCTCATGTACTATCATTGTAGTATAATACGATTTTTTACACTTTTCTGTAATTTAAACTTCGAAAATCAAGATATTTTATAACGATAGCACTTTACTTTAACTGTTAATTCCTTCTACATAATTCTGTAAACATCACTTCAGTAGCACAATTTTTAAATCTTAAATTCTTTTACATAGTTTAGAAATTCTTTAACAATGTTATTTTCTTTAATTATTAAATTTATACTTCCATTAACGACTTAAAGTTTCAAATTGCATTACATGTGATTTTGAAATTTTTGATTATTTCATATTTTTTGGGTTGGTTTTTAATATTGATAAAATTTATTTATTATTTTATTTATTATTTATATTATTATTTATTTTTATTTAAATATTGTTTATTACTGCATGTTTTTCCATTTTCAAATATAAATTGTGAATATCTGAAGTTTTACTTTGGAGCACTTTATTTATATTATTATTAGGTCTGTTTTTTAAGCTCCGGATTTATTTTTGGATTTATAAATGAGATGTTTGTTTCGCAAAAACTTGGATGTTTTTTTTTTAATTAAAAATAATATTTTATTTTTATCTCAATCTTACACTAATTAAACTTTATAAAAATATAAATATTAAAAAAAAAAACAGGGTTGGCATTCAACAACTTTTCATAATAACGATTGGCTATCACAGTAACACTAATAGCGCAATGGAAATTTAAAAAAAGCGATTCCATTAAAGACATGTTTCTTCTTATGTAAACGGTTTTAGTTTTATATTTAACCTGTTTGAATTTGAAATGTCTTAAACTAGTTAAAGTCAAAATAACGCTAAAATACCGAAACGACGATTTATAACGTTATTTTGTTGATGTTACAAAATTTGATGGGAGAATTTTGAAATAAACCCTGTAAAGACGCATGCCACTATTGGAATCGTAGCTTTAAAACGTTCATAACGGTACATTGGTGAGGCTGTGGCAGGCAACTGTCATTGTAATAAAAAGGTAGTGTTTGCCAACCATGAAAAAAGTAAGCACATACTCAGGGAACTTCTGCTGTAAATATTTGTCGTTGTTTCAGTTGTAATACAGTATCTTTATTTTTTAAATGAAAAAACAGTCATTTGTAGAAGAAATTTCATTTTTAACTACAATTGTAGTTCATTTAAAAAACAAACCACATAAAATTACAGTATTATAATTTTACATTCATTTTGTACAGTATTTTTTTTTTTTTTTATTTGAAAAATAAAACAAATTAATGTTTGTTTATATATTACTATACTGACTGAGCCACTCATTAATAATACAATTGTAGTTAATTTTTTGAACAGTAAAAAACAAATGACTATGTTAGTTGAATTTACTAAAATGTTAGTTGTTCTTTTTCAGGTGAAATTTCATTTGTTTTTAGCTGCATTTGCAGTGGTCTTTACCGTTATTAAGTGCAGAAAATAAATTAAAATAAACCTGACATGAATCCATAAAATAACTTTTTTGCCAAACTTTCAATAAAAAATAGTTTTTAATTTTAACGAAATAATACAAATCCAAAAATAGATCCGGTGATTCTTTAATAATTGCGTTTTTCAAAAAATCGTCATTTTGGAAGCAAAAATCGTCAAATCGTCATTTAGTAATTTAGGTACTAAAAATCGTCAAAATGACGATAAATCGTCAAACCTGGCAACAGTGGTTGTTAATAATACATTGTAACCATTTTTAGTCTTATTATGTACTATATAACTGCAAATAAAATAATAAGAAAACATATTATCTATAATGTTATCACTTTCAAGGATTTTTTTAAGCATTTAGAAAAAATGTATTTAAATAAAACTTCTTAGGTAGATAAAGAAAATCGTTCATACATTTCATAAAAAAAGTCTTACACTATTTTTTTTGGAAAAAAAATAAATAGGCATTTACTCATTGACATAAAAACAGGCAAAACTGTAATTATTTCGAATAAAATTTATTTGATTATTTAAACTAGACCCTACACTCTAAAAAGTTTTACAGTTACTACATGACAGTTGTTTATGTAGTAATCAATAGTAGTTGTTTTTAACTGTAATTACGGTTGTTTTTGTGTGAAATAATACAAAACAACTATTTGGACAGTTATTTAAAATAAAAAAACAACGGAAGAAAACAACGGTAATTTTTAACAGTTGTTTGAAGCATTTGCTTTAGAGTTTTTGTAACCAAAACAGTAATTTTACAGCAAACAGTAAAATTTTGTAGGTAATTTAAAAATAAAAGATTTTATCAAGTTTTGAAAAATTCTCGTTTAGTTTATATTTGCTTTGATTGTTGAAAATTGCAAATAATAATTAGACAATTTTATTGTATCTCTAATACATCAAAACGTCATAACTGGAGAACCTTTGAAATTTTGACTTTGTGTTTTTTTTTTTTTTTTTTTTTTTTTTTTTTTTAAAAGAGAGGCAACACTCAGGAAATACTTCCTATATTTAGTGTGTTGCTTTCTTTGGAAAGGGATAGTATAGAGATGAAAGGTGGGGAAAGATGAAGGGCTTCAGACATGGCAACACTGTAATTGCGCGAGATGATAAGTCTTAGAACAGTTGTTGCTCGCCACCTGATGGAGAGTTGGCGAACTTATTGAAGCTTTTTGGTTCATAGCCCTGATTCATTATTTTACTTCGGTGGGGTTAATTGCTATGGGAACACCGAAGGTGGACATTGCGATACGTATGAGGGATAGAAAAACTCATACATATTATTTTGATGTTGCCGGCACCGGGGATCGAACCCGGGACCTTCTGTGTAAAAGTCCAACGCGCTTACCATTACACCACAACGCCCTTTGTGTTTTAACTAGGATTTTGGAAATATACATTTTTATTTTAATTGATGGAAACTAAAATTTTTTGTTATTAAAAAATATATTAAGAATACCAAAAAATAGCTGTTGAAATATAGTGGCTTTTTAAGTTTTTTTCCAACAGTTAAAAACAACTAGATATTTTTTTACCGGTAATTATGTTTGTCGCCCTTTTAACTGAAATTACAGTTGTTTTAACTGTAATTTTCAGTAGATTCTACTGAAAACCTTTTAGAATGTAGTTTTATTGCTTACAGTTTTTTATTCCAAAGCAGTTTTTTTATTGTAACATTTTAATGTAATGCTTTTGGTGTACGCTCTACCAACTGCTGATCGCAAAATATTTACAACTTAAAATATTTGCAAACTTTTATTAAAGAATTGTCGTAAATAGGTTTCGAGTTTTTAAAAAAATTGAAAAAAAGTGAAAATGAGCAGTGCAAATGATGTTAAACAAAAATTTGAAAGTGGTATGCATATATTCTATAGCGAAAAGAAATTCAAAAAGCGAAGTATATAATATATTTATGCAATAAAAATAGCGACGAAGTCGTAAAAAATTTATTTTTTGCTCACGTTGTCAAAACGTGTATAAATTTAAAGAAAAGTGTACCTCGAATCTTTTGCGTCACAAATGCTTTATCAA
>CM037851.1:227846603-227880760 GCA_021234595.1 Delia radicum
GAAAGAGTAAAAAATTAAATTTTAAAAACTTAACATTTAAGTAGATTCCATTTAAGTAGATTCCATTTTTCAGGCAGAGATTTTTGCTATCTGTGTCTGCGCGGAGGAGTGTCTACGAAGAGGCACTATTAGATCTCGCATCTACATTCTTTCTGACAGTCAGGCGGCATTAAGGGCTTTAATGTCCTATGAGGTGGCATCTGGTCTGGTCATGGAATGCATTCTGGCTCTTAACCGACTTGGCAGGCGCAACTCGCTTACCTTAGGGTGGGTTCCTGGCCACGAGGGGCATGAGGGCAACGAGAGGGCAGATTGTCTTGCTAATTGCGGGGCCCGAAGGCCCTTTATTGGCCCTGAACCATTCTGTGGTATACCTTTGGGGTATGTTAGGGAGAAGCTCGGGTCGTGGAGGGAATCAGAATTCTCTCTCTATTGGGAAAACTCTCTTGGCCAACGACAGGCTAAGAGATTAATTTCTTTTTCCAGTGCAGGATCGAGAAGACTCTTGTCCCTCGGGAGGGGTGACTTGATAACCCTGGTGTCTTACCTGACTGGACACTGCAATCTCAGATACCACCTGCGCAAAAGGGGTCTTTCGGACACGGATGAGTGTAGGTTTTGCGAAACTGGTAGCTGAGACATCAGAGCATGTTCTTTGCGAATGTCCGAGGCTATGTGAAAGGCGTGCCAAGTTTCTTGGCAATCGCTTTGTCTCCCCTTCGGACATTATGAAGATTTTGCCTAATAGGATTATTGGCTTTATAGGTAGCTTGAATTTTTAGGGTAACTTTAGGCAGCACAAAATACCTAAGTTGGTCGCGGTGCATAGTGCCATATAATCTAATCTAAGTAGATTCGTTTGTCTTTCATGTAGAGTAAAAATCTTGTAAATTAATTGTAGAGTTGTTAAGAAAGAGGCATTTAAACAGCGCCTTATCTCAACATTTTTAAATTTAATCTTTTTTAGTTTTGAAAATGACGAAAATAACAAATTGTTGATTTTTTTATGGAAACATGATGCAAGTTTTTTTTTCAATAAATCGTTAATAATAGATAAACCCCGGGACAAAATAAAAAACGAAAGCGTTGTTATTTAGTAGATTAGATTAGCTCAGAAGGCACTATGCACCGCGACCAATGTAGGTCTTTTGTGCTGCCTAAAGTTACCTACAGATTCAAGCTACCTATAAAGCCAATTATCCTATTAGGCAAAATGTTCGCGATGTCGGAAGGTGAAATGAAGCGATCACCTAGAAACCTAAGTCTCCTATCACAAAGCCTGGGACATTCGCAGAGAACATGCTCCGAGGTCTCAGACACCATCTCACAAAACCTACACATATCCGTGTCCGATTGACCCTTCTTGTGCAGATGGTATCTAAGACTACAGTGTCCAGTTAAGTACGACGCCAGGGTCCTTAAACCCCCCCCACCCCCCCCTTTCAAGCGACAAGAGTCACCTCGACCCCCTACTGGAAAAAGAGATCAATCTTTTAGCCTGGCGCTGACCAGGAGAGTTTTCCCAGTTACCAGAGAATTCAGACTCTCTCCATGCCCTGAGCCTTTCCCTAACATACCCCGCAGGTATTCCACAGAATGGTTCAGCACCAATAAAGGACCTTCGGGCCCCGCGGTTGGCAAGACAACCTGCGCTCTCGTTGCCCGCAAGACCCTCATGACCAGGAATCCACCGCAAGGTAAGATAGTTGCCCCTACCGAGCCTATTGAGGGTCTGAATGCACTCCATGACCAACCCAGACGACACCTTATAATCCATTAAGGCCCTCAGTGCAGCCTGACTGTCAGAAAGAATGTAGATGCGAGATCTGCGAGTTCCCTTCGCAGGCTTGGATCGCCTGTTCTTTAGTAAAAATTTCATATGCATACATTTAAAAAAGAAATTGCATAAAAATTTAAATTTTTTTTGATGCTGCAAAAAATTTGTATTCCGTAGGAATAAACAAATATTATAAAGGTATACTCGCCTAGTATCCCAATCCAGTGCAATTTAACTGGTAATTATCCGATGAATATTAAATAAGACACGAATATTCAAATTTACACACATAAAAAACTAAAAACGTCAGTCTTTGAGTGGCTCCATAGAGTTTCTAAATGCAAAATTTAATTGAAATCGGAAGACCGAAGGTCAAAAATGCACTTTTTTGGCCTGTCTTCGGTTGAACGGCCGATATGTAATTACTTGCAAAGTACTTCAAATGTGTCTTTTTTGTTTGCGTGAATTTATAACGCTTTGATTTTTTCGGTGTACTCTTGTTTTTGATTTTAGGGGTCAATTTGATAACGCTGTGTAATTAAAAAAAAAACTTATTTTACAATCTTCCAATCTAAAAAGACTTTTAAAATCAAATGCTAATCACTGTTACATAAATATATTAAAATAACTGTACGCTGGTAAAATACCCAGCAAAACCACACATTACCAAATCATGGGTAAAGTAATGTATCGCCATAGGGCTTCATGCATTACTTTACACTTCACTGATGAATTTTACAGGCGATGAGCCTCAATGTAACTCATTACCTTGTAGGGGGTAAAGTCACTGGTTACTTATATGGTTACATGGTGGGAAAACGTAATGTGTCTATAAATAGATTTTCATAAAAAAAAATGCATAAACAATTTTTTTTACAGATATTTTTTTTTTAATTAAATAAATAAGTTTTTTTTATTATATAAATAACTTGCTCATGCTGGGCCTCGAACCTGGGGTCTCCGGTATTTAACAATTAGTTAGACGAGAACTCTACCATACAACATGCATACAACATTTGATTGCTTAAAATGTAGATGAGTTGTTGTGCTTCGTGTTTTCGTTCGTGATATCATTATGCTTACCATTATGCTTACAAAAAATCACAAAGTAATGAGTCTATAAATAGATTTTCAAAAATATATATTAATGATTACTTTACGTTTATAATTCATGCATTATGTAATTGATGATCGGTAAGTCATTATTTTATGTTTTGGAGTAATGTCAAATGTAATGAGGTCTCATTGCAAGGTAATTCAATTATCGGTAACTCATTACTTCTTGTTGGAAAATAATGATACAGGTAAGGAGTACACATTACAATGTAATGCATTACCTAATCGCATCCATTACCAAAGTTTTGCTGGGTACTTCACCAACATTATTATCATCACCATCATTGTTGTTTAAATTAATTCGTTAAAAATATAACAATAAAATCATGTAGCCATATTAAAATTTAATTTAAACACATTATAATGTGTACGTCATTTTTGCCAAAATTTCAACGTGGTATTTAAATTACATTTGGAGCTAGGTTTGGGGAGAAAACATTTTTTAATATTACAATCAAGTTTCCAGATAACTATAAGATGAATTTCATATCAAAACCTATAAAAAAGGCACATTTTGAACCCGACCGTCTCGTATTTTGATGAAATTTTGCATACAGCTACATTTTACCTATACAAACACAACCTCTATTTTAAAAATTGCATTTTCGAGAAATTGTGGGCGTGGCAAGGTATCGAAGTTTTTCAAAAATTACAATAATATATACTTGAAAACTGTGATTACTACGGAATGGCTGAACCGATTTAAAAGATATAGGTGCCATTAGAAAGGTATATAAATCAGCTTTGGAAAACATACACTGTAAAAATTTTCTATAAAACTTTAAACTTGGAAAACACTTCAAAGGCCAAGTGTTTTTTTTTTTTTTAAAAAAACTTCTTTAGAATGGTCTATTTACTATATATAACATATCTAAAAACTAAAATCGTGTGGTTTTTCTTTTTTTTTTTTTTAATTTTTTTAAGTAAATGCATCTCTTGTTAACTTCCTTATATTTTGATATCATTGTGTGACAAAAAAGAATAAAGTAGCTATACTTTGAAAGTTATACAGATTTTTCTGTAATTCTAATAGATTAGAACAAGAATCGTATTATCAAATTTTTCAGACACCCCCAAAATATGGACTTTTTTTATATTTATTTTTTTAGATTTAATATATAATTTTTTTGAATTTTCGTAATTGAATTGCTTACAGTGTATGTTTTCGAAAGCTGACTTATATACCGTTCTAATGGCACCAATATCTTTGAAATCGGTTCAGCCATTCCGTAGTAATCACAGCTTGAAAGTATACATTATCGTAAATTTTTAAAAACTTCGATACATTGACACGCCCACAAAAATGCAATTTCTAAAAATGAGGTTGTGTTTGTATAGGTAAAATGTAGCTGTATGCAAAATTTCATCAAAATCTGAGAGGGTCGGGTGCAATGCATATCGGTTTTGATATGAAATTCATCATAACTATAATATGACTATAACACACAACATTAGGCAAACAGTTTGCTAAATGATGCAAAATAATTATAATTTAAAACTTAATTAATTACTTTGTGAAAATTAAATAGAATATTTACTATCAAGACTTATTTAATAATTTGGAAAAATTTAATAATTTTAGCCAGAGAAAATGCGACAACGATATTTTAAAAGCAAACATATAAGGCTTTCCATAACAGCTGTCCAGGGCCCGAATTTCATAAGACGATTATTGTCTAATACTGGCGCGGAAAAATGTTTATTTTTTGCATTGTTGAAAATATTTCAAAAAATTTAAATATATTTAATATTTTAAAGTGCAATATTTTCATATATTTTACATGCATATTAAAACATCTGTCAAATACCAAAGCAAACAAAAATCATAATGTAAAAATCGATCGGTGTGACATGGAATGACTCATGTCAACATTTAAGCTTTCCTTTGAAATTTATTATAATGACAATATCAAAATAATAAAATTGCGTATAAAATTATTTAACTAATTTTATGAGGTAATTTTTTTTTTTTAAAGGTAAAACACTAACATAATTTATTAAATTTAATTATATTAATGATACCATTACCGTTACAATAATACACACCTTTTATTGTTATTACATTTTATATTTTATATTTTTGGTCAGTTTCTTTATTGTAAGAAGTTTGTGAGGCACAATATTGTCATGATAGAACTCATAACTATTGCGTAATTAATTATAATTCAATATTTTTTGTCGTTGCTATTCTATAAAAATAACTATTGATGTAGTTTAACTATATTACAGGGAAAGCTTCCTAATGATTACATGCCGATTTGGATTAAACTCGGATATGTAATACGAAGCACAGTGGTACATTTTCAGAGAAGGCGGTCAATAATCTATAACTTTTGTAGAAGTCGACGTATTTCAATGCGGTATTTTTTTTTTTGTTGGAAAGCCTAAGCCTTTAGCTTTAATTTAAGATATCGATCGAGTGGTAAATTGAAGTGCAATACACAAAATTTTTAACAACTAATGGCTGGTAGCTTATCTTAAAAGTAGACAAAGTAAGAAATTATCGTTTTTCTGAATTATTCCATTCATACAATCAAAAAAATTAAATAGTAAATTTTTTTTTTTTGTTAAAATTGCGTTTTTAAATAATAAAATAATAAAAATATTTCATTATTTTCCAAAAATATACATCCCTATGGGAAATGGGACCGGTCCTGCGTGTGCCACAGGATCGGTCCCTTCGTGCCAGAGACCGGTCCTCTGCTAAACCCTACACACAGAAAAAAATTTTGTTATTTGCCAAGTGAAATTCGGTTAATACTACTCAAATTCGGTTACTACAAATTTCAAACAGTTGGCACAACTTCATATTAGTTTTCACAACAAAGTTCGGTTAATTCAAGATATTTTTAGTTGCAACACCCAACATTTTCAGAAATCGAATGTATATATCGTTGTACTAAATGAATTTATAAGTTGTTACCGTTAATATACACTTTTCAATTCGGGTGGCACTTTATTTCTCTGTGTGTACCCTATGTAAACAACTGGCAACTTTAACATGGGCTTGCAATACGAGGGGGTCATTTGTCCTGCTTTAAACCACATAGTGGCATGCCACAGGACTAACCAAAGATGGGCATACCACAAGACTGTCGCAAAAGGGGCATGTCGGATAACTAACCAAAACGGACTAACCACATGACTATCCTGAATGGGACATGTCGTTCAATTTAATAATTTTTAATGTAAAAAATGGTAGAAAATTAAACAATAAATTTCTAACACATTGGCTTTTTCTAGTCAATATGTATACTAGTTAGGTGATAGGTCCTACTTCTACCAGTCACGGAACTAGTCTTTTTAGATCAATTTACAATACGTAACTCAATTGTAAATAATACTAGTCCTGTGATAAGTTCTTTTCCAGCAGTCCAGGTTCTCTTAGGTAAATTTTCGCATGCGGATAATTTTTTAATAAACCCAAAAAAAAAAAACATAAATACCGACAAAAAAAACAAAATTAATAATTTTTAGTTTAAAAAATAAACGAAAACTAAACAGCTTCCAGTGGGTAAAATTCTGGCCAATTGGCTTTTTTCTGGTTAAGTGGTATATCCTCCCTTTACCAGTCACAGGATTGGTAATTTTAGGACAATTGACACTGCTTAACTCACTTCAGTAATAAATTATACCAGTCCTGTGATAAGTCCTTCTTTAACCAATCACTTTTAGGTCAATTGACTCCTAATTGTTTTTTTCATCGTTTTATAGAACAAAGATAATGCGAAAAGTCTATTTGATTTCAGTTAAATATTTTTTGCTAACAATGATTTTTGGCAAAACGATTTTGCTGATATTACCAACACATTTTTTTTTTTTTTATTTTACCAATTTTTTCAGTGTATACTAGAGTGTTCCGATAAAAAGCAAACAAATAGTTACACGAGTTGAGTTTTTTATTTAATAACAATATTTATATCCAATTTTATTGTTTATAAATTACACCATTTTAATAAAAATATCTTCTAACTGTGCTGTTCATCTTCGAGAAGTATTTTAGCTTCTTCATTGAATTCAATTGAGGTACACTTCCATTTTGTTCGAATATTGGACAAATGCGAAATTTTAAAAAAACTTTAACGTAAAAGTCTTTGGCACCATTTTAACGCTCCTAATAATCGGAGATGGCTAAAACTGTTATATCCGAGTTTTATCAAAACAGATTGGTAGATAAGTCTTCCCCTATTAGTCATTGACCGACAACTACATACACACTTTCATAGAAGCAAAACGTGTAATTTAGTTAAATGTATTTTATACAATAAACAATTACATTGTGGTGGTCATCACCATTATTATCATCATCTTTGTTGTAGGTAATTATTATATTTAATATTGTTGTACTTTTGACTATCGTTGGTTATTTTCAATTTTGTAATTTTCATTGTACCTACATATTAAATGAACTGACCCACAGTGGGATATAGTACAAAATTATTGGGAATAATTCGGTCATTTCTGACTTAGTAGTCCGATTGCAATGAAGTGACGTCATATCGAGCTTAAGTTTCGATTTTGAATCTTCGAAACCCCTTTGGGACGGCAATATAGGGAACTTTTTGTATATAATATTTTGAGTGTTTGGTATTTTTTTTCTAATCCGATTTTAAAAAAATTAACATATTTGTAATCTACTGCACTAATGCCTGAAAAAACAATTGACCAAAAAAAGCAGTTGTTTACAAAAAAAAGTGGAGTGTAAGTTGCTTTACGCTATTACGTAACACGTATTACGTATGCTACGTAACACGTTCCGATAACTCAAATGCGTTAAGTGTTCCGATTCCACTTGCTCCCCGGTTCATTCAATATCGTTCCATTTTACACCAATGTTCCATTTTATTATCAAAGTGATTAAATTGGTATTGTCACGTACGTATTTAGGTAAACAAATAATTAGGACACCCTGTTGCTGTTTCATACAAAATTAATCTATCGGGATCTGGCCAAGTTGTATTATGAAAGTTAATTAATACACCTGTATAGCAAACATTTTGTCCGTTTTGCCATATCTCGCTTAGTTTCGGAGATACAGGACATTTACAAAATTACCATTTTATAAAATGGCTAGTAATTTGAAAACTAAGCGAGATAGCACAAAACTTACAAAATTTTTGCAAAACTTAACCCATGTAACACGTTCCGATAGTGCAAATATATTAAGTGTGCCATTAGACTTTTTAAACATTTCGTTCCATTTTGGACCAATGCTTCATTCTATTATCGGACACCCTGAGGATGTTTTATTTAAAATTTATCTCTCGGGATCTTTCCCGGACATAGTCTATTTGTATTATGAGGGTTATTTAATTTTCCTTTGAAGCCCTAATTTCACCGATATTCACCATTAGTTTTTTGAAAATCCTATATGTCAATTGTAATTTGTTTCTTTTAATTGATGCATTATTAATGGTAATGGAATTTAATATTATTGCCATTAATCAATACAATCAAATCAATGAAATTCATTATCACTAATTAAAAAAAAAAAGCTAATGAAAATAATTTCATTACAATTGATATCAATGAAACGGTAATGAAATCATCAGTTAATTAGTCCATTCAATTAATTAGTAACATGTATGCTCAAACACATTTTTTTGTAATAACGAAAATACTTGAGTGTCTTTGGGCATAACGTATACGCCAGTGAGTCTGGCTTCATTTGATGACAAATTTGTCTATAGCTGCTTTTAATAGAACGAAATAAACCGAAACAGCTTAAAAACTGGCAATTTTTAACCATTTAACGCCTAAACACGAGCTTGGTCAGCAGAAAAAAAAAACACGGGTCCCTTCAATTTGTATTATCTACAACATATATTTAAAAAAATCAAAATTCATTAAGATTTGGCTGTCCGGGTCGATATGCCTCCCTTGTAGGTAAGAAATGTCCAAATTCTTTCCAAAAACTTTGTGAATCATCCCACTGTGTGCTTCTCTAACGCACTATTATTAATTTAATTAAATTTAAGTCCTTTTGCTCTTCCCGAGTAAAAATAATGTTATATTACATTAGGATTATATTATAATCCTGTTTTGCAAAATTGAATACACGCATTAAAAAAAAAAGTTAGTAAAGTCAGCAAAATTTTAGTCAGGAGGGTGCTTGCAAAAAAAATTGCTAATGTCAGCAAAATTGTTTGCTGAAAATCAGCGACCTGACTTTTACCAACAAAATCAGTAGATTCAGCAAAAGTTTTGCTAACACTTAGTGGATTAGAAAAAACCATTAAAAAACCATTGCTAAAAATTAATAAAATTTTTGCTAAATATTAGTAGACTGAAAAAAACTCAATTTGTAGAAAATTGTACTTTAGTTAATTTATTTGCTGATAATCATAAAACATATTTTTGTGATTCTTTTAAAAATAATATAATTTATTCATTATAATATGCAAATGTTCATACTCCCACATTGACAACATGAATATCTAAAAAAAATGGAAATAAATATATATAACACGAACAAAATTTTCTTTCAACTACTTACATCAATGGTTGTCTAAATGATGCTATCTTTAAAGGAACGCAAATGCCGCAACCCTTTTTGCAATAAGAAAAAGGAACCATAAAAATATACCTAAGACGTGTGTTTTTATCTTTCGCTTTAGTCTGCCTGACTGCATGTTTGTTTGCAATTTTACCAGACTGGATTATTAATCTCAATAAACACTTAGTTTTGAACTTTTTATCTTTATTAACTTTAGTATAGTCGAAAAAGTACATTTGGAAGTGTCAGATTGGCTTCAGTTTTTGAGAAATCGGTATATATCCATTTTTCATGGACATGGCTAAGTCTGTGCTATTTAAAAAAATGTTATTCGACTGTATTAGTTTTTTTTTGCCTTCTTAGCTTTCTTTTGCGGAATGCTTTGACTTTTTTTCAAAATATTACGTAATTTAAACCACTAATGTCGATCAAAAGTAACGATTTTTGACAATTTTAGCCATTTTTTCCGGTTTTTAGGTCGTCTTACCAAAATTTTCCTAACATAGGCCTCAAGTTTAGCTTCTTCTTTCGTCGTGAATTTTTAAGCCTTTTTAGCAGCAAATTTTCAAATCTGGTGTCTTTTTTTGTCCTTCTTATAAGTTGGTACATTTTGGTAAGACGACCTAAAAACCTGAAAAAATGGCTAAAAATGGTCAAAATCGTTACTTTTGAACGACATTAATGGTTTAAATTACGTGAAATTTTGAAAAAAAGTCAAAACATTCCGTAAAAGAAAGCTAAGAAGGCAAAAAACTAATACAGTCGAATAAAAATTTTTTTAAATAGCGCAGACTTAGCTATATCCATGAAAAATTAATATATATATCAATCTGTTTGTCGTCCACACTGTTAATATTTTTTTAGCAAAATAAATTAGTAAAACATTAGTAAAATATTAGTAAAACATTAGTTCTAAAGAGTTAAATGCTGAATAAGTATAACTAAAATTTTACCTGAAAACATAATGTTAGCAAAAATTTTGCTGAAAAATTGTATACCTGATTTACAAGACGTTTTACTGACTTTTCTACTAACTTATTTTTTTGAGTTTAGTTAAGTACGACATCATGTATAGAAAGATACAATTTTTCTTGACACTGTAATTTTTCGTAAAGCGTCATATTTAATTGCATCTACAATATGTTATACCATTCGTTATTAGACGAGCAATATATAATTGGATTGGCAGAATTAAATTAATATATGGGATTAAATGTATAAAAACATTTTTTTAGTTGTGGAAAAGTGATGTTACAATACATACCCATCGTACTCAAAACTTTAATATCAACTAAAAAATGTTCATTAAAAATATCTATTGAAATTACTTTAACACACAACATCACAATTTAAAATATAAAACTCCAAAAAGTTTAGTTTCAAATAAAAATCGTTGATTGTTAACCATATAAAACTAAAATTTAACTATACGTTAAATTTAAATTGGGCTCTTAATAATAGGATCATAATTTCTATCCCACTGTATTCAATTCAACAAATTTTTTTCCACTGCACTGAATAGTATCAAATTTTATCAAACTCAATACTCAATGTAATATAATCCATTTTCTTTACAATACGATCCACCATTTTTTGGATCAAATTGTATTTTAATAAAATATTAAATTTCATACATTTCTTTGTTGCATCATATTAATTTTTTTTAATCTGGTGGTTACAGTTTATATCTTTTTAAGTTAATGAAAAGTTAAAGAAATAAATTTTAATTGAATAACAACATATTGTAGCCTTTCGTTACTTTAGAACAATATATTATAAGTATAAGTTTAACTAAATTGACATTTAAATACATTTTGATAGACCACTTAAACGTATGAGTGTTATTAATATGAAACCCATATCCAATATTACTCATACGTACACTGGCATGGCATCAACAAGAAGTATCATATTAAATCATATTAAATCATATTAAATCATATTTTAAAATCTAATTTTTGATTATTTAAGTACACACTTAAAAAAAAGAGTCAACAATTAAAGTGTGCTCCCAGAGAAACTTTAACACAGAAAAAGGTACATTATAGAGACTGAGCTAAGCGATAGTTTAAAATACAACAATTTATTAATTCGAATGCAGATTTATATTCTGTACCCACTTATATAAAAGTAAAGCGTTTAATATAATTTTTTTTAACTTTTCTTGTATGCTGCCCATAAGCAATTTCTGTTTTCTGTCCACTTATGGTGAAAGTTGGAAATATATTTGAGATCTTTTTTTTTTGGAAATTTCAATTGTTTTTTCGTTTGGTACTATTCCGGGACGTCCCAAAGACTATCTTTTTTTTTTAGTAATTTTGCTAGTTTTTTCAGCTTCAGTATTCCTCTTAGTACTAATATTCGGAACTTTTTGCATTTTTAATATACTAAGCCGAACATTTATTTTAACTCGGCGCACAAAATGCTTCGAACCGTGCACGCGTTATGCTACTTCGCTGCCAGAAACATTTCAATCTGCTCTCAAAATGCTCTCCACCTTTTTGGCCTTCGACGAGTTCTTAGGTTTCTTTCTTTTACCAGTTTCAGGTTTTTTTTTTCCTAGATCCTTGTTAAACTGTACTACAACATTTAAAACAAACTGGCTGGATACGTGTAACTTTTTTGTAATTTTTTTATAGTCCAACCAGTATTATTTCGAAAAGTTTTAATAACTTTTACACGCACTTGCATTTGATTACACTGTTCAACAAAATCAAATTTTTTCCAAAATTACAAGGTCCGACCTATAAATTTTGATAGAAGAGACAAAAAAAAGACACGTGTATCGGCGTTTTGAAAGTTTACATCTGGGTTTCATTTTAGGGGGAGGTAAAGTTTCCCCGAAATGCAAATTTTGTATTGTCAATTGGCATAGAAAATCGAGTAAAGCTTAAATTTAAAGTATATGGTGCGTTCAGCTAATTTATTTTAAATATTACGGAGAACATTTTTGTAGAATATGTTAACCCTCTAACTCCTCAAGGTAAGGGTATTTTTTGTCCTTCTTTTAAAAAAGAGCAAAAAAACACCATTAAGACAGGAATTTAAGAGGCTAAAATGTTAAAATTTTACTATAAGTCCCTGAATACACCAAAATCAAACATTTTTGTAGAATATGTTAACCCTATAACTCCTCAAGGTGAGGGTCTTTTTTGTCCTTCTTTTAATAAAGTGCAAAAAACGCCTTTAAAACCCTGATTTAAGTGTTAAAATGTAAATGTTGTAATTTTTTTTTTGTGTTGCACAGTGTTATTTATTGTGAACTAACTCTGCAAGTGATTTGAACAAATGAAACAATTTTATTATCTGACTCTTTTTGCAAACATAGTCTAATGAATAAAGACTATTTAAATCAATCGCCAAAAAAAGTTATAATATTAAAAGAATTTTCTTATGCATACTAAAGAAAAACAAAAAAAATTCGGTAAAATATTTCTTTAATAAAACTCCACATCAGATTTTAAAAATTGTTCACTGTAAAAAAATGTAAATATGTAGTTTTTATAAAAGCAGATCTCAGATTAACAACAAATTTTTAAAATTTTGTTCACCGGACTGTTTTTTCTTTGGATACTAAATTAATTAACTATAGCGTGATTCGAAAAGCAACGATGATAGTAGTGGCGGCTCCAGCTCAAGTTTTTGGGGTGGGAAAATTTAGAAAAAAATGCAATTCCAGAATTATTGCTGAATGCAAAGTTTCAGTTCTACATAACCCTTACACCCACGAAATAACGTAATTGAAAATGTAGCGAAAATGGTACGTGCTGGAAAAATTTGAAGAACAGATTTGGAATCTGGAGATCAACCTTCATAGGGACCAAACAACATTTTTATGGATTTCGTTAAAATTTCAGTGATCTGTAAAGTTTAGAAAAATATAAAATAAAACTTTTCGCTAAAAATCGTGTACAAGGACTAAAAATTATAATTTTTTTTTTTTTTTTCCCTTAAATATGTTTGAAATAACAAGAATATTCTGTTAAATATAGGCCTTCCTTACAAAACAATAAAAAAATGCAATCCTAATACCTGTGTGATTACGGTTGTACTACATCATTATTATTGACCCAATTGCAATTGTAGCGAAAACAGACCAGTGCCTCTGGTGGGAATCGAACCCACTACCCCCGCACTGATAAGCCAGCACGCTACCAACTAGCCTACCGGGGCGCACAGAATTCAAAATAAAAAAATAAGTAATTAGAATACACTTTTCTCTTGAAAATACTACAATGAAATAGCGTAGAGTTGGCCCGGGAAACACCGGGCCAACTGTGATTTTTGAATGCAGAAAGAATTTTAAGCTAGGAAAAAGAGGACTTAATTCTGTTGTGTTTTGCAGAATCAGTTAGGATTTTAACGTTAAACTTGAAATTAAAGATTCCATTTGAAATTTATGAAATAAGGTTACAAAATTAAAAATTATTTTATATTTAAAGATGTTGAATACAAAATGATGCTTTAAGTAGCAATTAACTACTATAAATCAATGAGCTTTATCAATAAAGATGTCTCATAGTGATTTAAGTGCATGGTTTCGAAAAAGTTTATCCTTAAACAATTTTTTTTTCTTTTGAATGAACTTGATATTCCCAAAAACGGTAAGGAAAACATAAAATTTTTAAAAAAATGAAATCATAAAGACATTACGAAAAAAGCAGTGGATATATTCTACGGTGGAAAAAAAATCTTAAAAACGAAATGGTTTTTCCTAAAATGTTTTGATTGGATTTAATGCTTTCAAATTAAAAAAATAAGCTTTATTAAAAATAGTGGAATTTTTTGAATTTGCCGTTTTTGCTCAAAAGTCGGTATTGAAGTCGGCTATGGTAATGAAACTTTTACTGAGGCCTTCCTCGGGAAACGTAGAATATATGTAAAATTTCAATATATTTCAAAGAAATCCGTTAAAATTTTGTTAGAATTTTGTATTCGAAGAAAAACGAAAAAAGTTGAAAAGCGTGAAAAAATGTTAATTTTACATTTTTTGTCAAAAGTAGGCGTAGAAGTGGGCGTGAAACATGGTTAAAAACGCAATTTTTTGAGTTTTTGATTGCGGTTTGCTTAAAAACTGTAACGTGATGGAGAAATTTAGAAAACTAAGTAAGAGAAAATCAGTTTAAAATATATATCGCGTTTCAAACCAAATCTGCATTTGCTAATTTTATGATTTAAACATACAATTTATATTTTAAACATACAAATTAAACTTAAAATGTATTAAATTTTAAATTAAAAATTATTTTACTAAAGAAAATGTTGGTTGAGTAACGACTTTGCTATAAAAAATAAGTGTCTAATGCTCCCCTCCTACCCCAAGTGTTAAATAGTACGCAAAACGTAAACATTTACATTTTGCCATATTAAGTTTTGAAGTACAATTTTATTGATTTGTAGTAAAAGGGACATAAGAATGACTAAATGAAAGATAGGAAAGGAAGGAAGGAAATAAAGAAATCAAACTATAATATATATGCCACTCTCCATTACTTCACACCAAAAGCTACTATATTCATTATTAACATTACATTTAACAATAATTGCCATTGTATATATTTTTAACATTAATTAGCAGGCAGGAATTGGAGTAATAATGTTTGTTGCATTGTATATGGTTTTGTCGAAATGCTTTTCTGACATTGCATTACATTACATTTTATTCCATTGCATTGGTAAAGGTAATTGATATTACTTGTATACAACTTTTCTTTTTTCAATTTGTATTTATATGTAGGTAGGTTAGAGGTGTTCTAATTAGTATGTACAAATTTTAAAGAGTTTTGATTCCAATTCGCCAGCCTGATTTTTGTTCTTTTATATTAAAAAATTATATATAACCTTTAGTGGACCCGGAAACGACTTCAAATATTCAACTGGTAAATATGGGCTAAACATCTATTTTTATTCAGTTATCACTTTTTTAACGCAGTTTTTTAATTAATTGTTGACCATGTTTTTATATTTTGAGAAAAACCCCACCTTTCAGTTGTTATTTAAAAATTATGCACCCCTATCGTGAATGTTGGTTCCCTCGAGTTGTTTTTTCCTTTTCACTCAATTCCAGTCGAAAATAAAAGTTCCCTCGAAATTTGTTACCTTTGTCTAATCATTCACTCGTGAATAGCACAATATAGTTTCAGGGGAAATTCACGATACCAATTTCACTTGGGGGGGAATGAATATTACATGGGAATAAACATTTCCCTTTTTATTCACGATAGGGGTGATTGTTATCGATACTGGAGAGGTGTGGCTCTTTAGGGATTAGGATGTGCCGAATTAGGTTTTTTTTTACGTTAGGTCTCAAACGACGTGTATTTAAGAAAAAAATTACGGGAAAAATAAAAAAAAAATTTGTATGTCATCTTCCATCCCCTACAAGCCTTTGAATTTGGCGATCGTAGTGTATTTCGTACAAAATAAGTTTCTAATTTTTTGGCAAAAATTGGTGTAAAAAGTTGCGAAATGTGGATTAAGGAAAAAAAAAAATACTAGTTGGCTCTCGTAGTGTATTTTGTTAACAAAATGAAACTTTGCACAAAAAAATGGTGTCAAAAGTTGCGTAATGTGGAGTAGATAACGGAAAACATATTTTTTTTATTATCCGTGGAGTCATTTTGGCCCACCATATCATTTAAAAGTTAAAAACTAGTCACTTTTTTAATGAAAATCTGTTAAATGTTGTTTAAAATTTCCTATAATTCCATTCGATTGTCATAACTGGTTTTAACGAATTTAAAAAAAAATTGTCCGCTTAAAATTATCGGATTCGCTGTAAATTTAATTTCTTCTTTTTTTAATATAAAGGAATACTAATCCGATATTTCAAAATAAGAACACACCTAATGTTGGCATAGATCTGAATGTACACAGAAAGAAATTTTAATATATTTTAATTTTCAAATTAAGTTATTGAATAATTTGTTTGCAAAAAGGAATAAAAAATTTCTTTAATTAAAAAACTGCTTTTGCATTTTAATGAAACTTTTTCATTACTTTTTTAAACTTTTCATAACTAAAATCTTGTTTTTAGTAATATTTAATGCAACATATTACTAATTGAATAGCGTTTCTTTGAAAAATTTAGAAGTAATGGCAAATGCACTGCTTTGAAGCCTTAAGTAAATGAATGGATTTTATTTCTCAGATTTTATTTCACAGAAATAACAAAAATATTCCAATGAAAGTACGAGGGCGGATAAATAAGTCCGTGACTTTTCGAATGAAACACCGTGTTTTTCGCAAAAAAAAAAAATTTTTTCAGAATAATCTCCTTTTAGCCCAATACACTTAGTCCAACGTATCTGAAATTTTTGTATCCCTTCCAAAAAAATAGGATTTTCCGAGGTCCATAAATAGGCATTTGTTTGATCAATAATTTCATCGTTGCAGCTAAACTTCTTTCCACCGAGCCATTTCTTTAGGTTTGGAAATAGGAAATAGTCACTAGGGGCTAAATCCGGAGATTATGGCGGCTGAGGTACCAATTCGTAGCCCAATTCATGGAATGTTGCCATTGAGACTGTGCACCCGTGCATTATCTTGATGAAAATGAATTTTTTTCTTGGCCATATGGGGTAGTTTTTGTTTTAAATCCTCGTTAAATCGGTCCAATAAGTTGACATGATGTTTGCCGTTTATTGTTTTTGCCTTTTGGTGGTAACACGGTGTTACAGTCAAAATGCACTTTTAAAAAGACCTAGTGTAGGTTGCCGCCTTAGGCGCCTTTTTTTCCTATACATTGTTTGGGAACATATTTTTTTATTATGTTTATTTGAAAGCAAAATTTAGTAGTGAGTAAATTGACAAAAATATGTTCCCAAACAAGCGCCTAAATTGAAAAAGCTCACCAAAAAACTGGACGTTTGAAATATTTGGGGTATTATTTCCACATTGGTTTGCTAAAAGTACAAACATGTATATATATTTAGAAAGCTTAGTTAGCTTGCGGTTAAACAACTCCAAACAATCCTTTGATGTTGCCGCACGATTACGTTTTTGGTCAATTGATAGCAAACTCGGCACCCATCTTGCAGACAGTTTTCTTAAACCCAACTGATCATTTAAAATCGAAACCACCCTACCATATGAAATGCCTGTGGCATCAACAATCTCACGAACTTTTACTCTTTGATCGGCCAACACCATATCGTGGATTTTTTCCACATTTTCACGTGTATTGACCTCAATTGGCCGTCCAGAACGTTTCAGCGTCATTTGTACTTGTGTGACCACAACGAAAGTCAGTAAACCTCTTTTTTACCATTGAAATCGATGGTGCAGATTCGCCATAGTATATATCATGCTTTTCCTTGGTTTGATTGACGGTTTTTTTTTTTCGCCAAAAATAATGTTTAATGAGCACTCGAAATTCACTTTTTTCCATTTTTAAAAAAATCCACGAGGTTGTATGTTTTGCACAGCTGTTAAACGCACAGTAAATGACGGAACTTGACCAAAATTTGACAGTAGTCTATTAACAGGTGGTACTTGATGCATTTGTATTTCATATAACTACGACTGAAGTTTGAAAAGTCACGAACTTATTGATCCGCCCTCGTAAAAGAAATTAAAAACAAAACGAATTAGAATTTGGGAATAAATTTATTTTACAAACTTTTTATACTACGATCTTTCCAGTATGAAAGTAGGAATAACAAGAGCAGGTTATTTCTATGTAAGATTTCGCAATCGGATTTAATGACACAAATGTTTCTTTGACATTAAGAAATTTAAAATTTTATTGTGTAGACAATGTATTTGAAGCGATTTAATTCAATGTATTTGAATCGAATTAATGAAGCAACTCATTACTAAAATTAAAAAAAAAAAATTCTCTCAGTGTATACGTGCTGTAGATACAAGAACATATATATTTATTGTATGTACATAAAATGGCTATGCAATGAAAGAGTACAATATTCTTATTGTATAAAATAAATTCATGTTGAAAACTAAATTATAGTTTTTGAACATCAAATGGATTTTAAACTTAAAATGGGAATTTTACATTTTAAAAGTGTTATTGTAAATAATAAAAAAAATAGTACTTCATTAAAAATTTAAATACTTACAGCCGTATTAATAAAAAATCGAATTTCATATTTTAAATACTCATTTTAAGCCTAAAAAGGCTGTTTTAAAAACTCGTACTCATTATCAGTATTTTAACTAACAAGCGTTTAAAGTTTTTTTAAAACTCAACGTTGACAGTAAATACTATACTTTTTGTTAGTCACTTGAATCGTAATAATGCCAAAACATTGATTACACTCTGCTACAAAAAAAAAATATTTCAATCACTTTGAATGTGACCTAGTTTAGGTTGTTAGTCTCGGTGAGTACATTACGAAACCGGTTTTAGAAGTTCCAATATACCCTCAAATTTTCGAGATAACGGTGTGTGAAAGTGTATTTTTTGAGACTGTCGAATTCAAACATTTATAACTCAGTCATTTTTCAGCCGATTTCGAGTTTTTAAACGGTTTTGAAAAAAAAAATTACCTCGTCTTTCTAATACATATATATACTTTTCCTATATTAGTAATATAAATATGTACAGATTTTCTTCATAACAACTAAAATTTCTTTTAAGACAACAACATTCCTGATCAAAATGAGACATCACTTGTTAAAATCGGTTGAAAATTGGTACGTTTTTCCAAAGACTGAAAACTCGATCTTTAATACTTATATTATAATTGAATGAAAAAAGCTATGAAAAGCTATGCTAACTTGTCAATTAATTAATAAAAAAATAAATAAATAAAAATCAAATCAAAATGTTGAGTAAAGTGTAATTTAAATGATGATTTTATTGCAGATAAAAATGTGTTCAAATAACCTAGTTTTATTTTGCTTTGATTGTTTACACGCCACTAGAGTACATTTTACATTTTAACATTACTTTGAACTAAAAACATTAAATAACAATTGTATTTACCAATTGTTTTGATTGTATATTTAATAAGTAAGTAAAAATTACGCACCAAAACCCCAGTACATGTCAAATTAATTTTCGGGGTATACTCCGTTTTAATAGGTTTGGTCAAAGTAAAAAGGTATTTCAAGTTTAAATTTGCTTTGACTCAAACGATTTTTGAGTGTATTTTAAATAAAATTCTGGATTCTACGACGCAAAATTAGGTTTATGTGAACCGGGATTTTGGTGTGTCATTTCGAAAGTTGAAATTTTACTTAAGTTATATAGCATGTTCATTATTTATAAATCAACTAACTTCTTTTCATTGCGTGAAATTTTTAAGCAACAAAGTTCAAAATGAAGATAAACACAAAGCAAAAATTTCATCTTAAAATAGGTTTAAACTAGGGTTGAAACAATTTTAAAATTCCTTTTTTTACACAAGGTTTAAAATAGATATTTTAAGTTAATATTCGTTTATAAATAAAGGGTCCGCAAATAACTTTTTTTTTTTGAAAATGCTTATAAAAAAAACTACTGAATATTTTCTCAAATTTCTTTTTTATTTGAAAGTACAATCCTTCCGGTTAATAATGGAAAATAATTTCATTCAAATGGCTGCCTCGGCTGGACCATGCAGTATGAGCTTCATCTGAAAAGATGATTTTGTTGGCAAAATCGGCATCGAAAAAAAAAACGTTAGATGGCGGACCCTTTACTATTTTATCGAATATAGCTTAACATTGATTTGAAATGCTGGTTAACTTTTTTATGAACACGGCAGTTAATGTTTAGTATAATAATTAATATATGGGCTGCTAATAGTATTGGTATACTATGGAGAATTAGATCATTCATCAGTGACTCGCAAGGCAGGGCGAAAGGTGTCGGTTACCAATGCTAAGGTCGGACCTTCCATTATAATGGTACCGGCCACTATAACGTGGCATTGTGGTCAATAGACACATTTTAGAAACCTTTTGACAAGTTAGGTGGTACGTCTTAATATATAATCTCAAAGATATTAAATTAAACTAAGACTTGGACTCGATCACAGAACGTTCTGCTTAACATACACACAGAGAAAATTTTAGATATTTGTCAACTGAAATTCGGTTACTAGAACTCAAATTCGGTTATTACGAATTTCAGACTGTTGGCACAACTTTACATTAGTTTTCATAGCAAAGTTCGTTTAATTCAACAGAGTTTTAGTTGCAACACCCAAAATTTTCAGAAATCTAATGTTAATATCGTTGTACTAACTGAATTTGTAAGTTGTTACCATAAATATACACTTTTGAATTCGGTTGGCACTTTTTTTCTCTGTGTGTATATAAGTACTGTTTTTCTGCACCAGTTATTAATTATTTTCATTTAAAATTTTCTTTTTACTAAAAATCCTTTATTTGAACCAAAAAGCTAATGATATTGAAAAAAAAATGAAAAACTGTTATTTTTAATAATTTGGGATTAAATTTTTGATAGTTAAAATAATATAAAATCGTTTGTTTTTACGGATTTGGGAGTCATTTAAAATTTTTTATAATTTTTTTTTTTTTTTTTTTTGATAATAAAAGTAATAGAAAATCTCTAATTTTGAATGCTTTGAGTTAATATTTTAATAGTCAAAAAAAAAATTTAAATATATTTGATTTAAAATAAAAGTGAGTAGATCGGTTTTTAACTATATGTTTAGTAGTTTTAAAGTACACATTCCTTTGTTTTTAACGACAAAATATTGTGAGTGTATATAAAATTAAAATGCAATTTGCAAAAACTTCCAAATTTTCATTTTCTAAGTTTCTAATAAGTAAACAAATTTCCAGGAAGACCGTAAGTCAACACCAAAGATGAAAGCCGAGGAAAAACGTCGGCGGCGGTGGCTCAAGGCAAAAAAAGTCAGCTGCTCAATCGCCCGTAGCCGCCAAAATATGGTTTGTCGCGGCTAGGACAGAAACAGAGAAACAGTGTAGAAGGAGGCTGATAATCGGCTGCAGATTAAATTTCGTAAGAACTTTGTACGTTACAGTAGGTATAAAATCAATATAGAAAAAAGAAAGTTAAATTTATTTTTGGGTTGCAATCACAGCTGCCAACTTTTGTTCAAGAAAAGTAGCTGAATCTAACCCAAAAAATCGCTAGAAATAGCTAATTTTTTTCTTAGTTAGAAAAGTAGAAAAATACTTGCTAAATTTTATAAAAACCCGCTAAAACTTGCAAACGATTGGGCTTTTTTGACATATTTCGTGTTAAAAATAGTTAGTATTAATAAACAAATCTAAGTAATACAAAATATTACCGATATTTTGTCCCAAAATGCAAAAAGACTAAAATAAAATAATTTTTTTGTTAACTTGTATTAAGATGAATGTTAAGGAAAAACTTTATATTTTCTTAAATAAAAATGGAAAATGCAATACAAAAAAATTTTTGTTTTGGATATATTGATAAAATCGGATTTTTGTAATCATATTTTATACATTTTATCGCTGGGCTGAAAAGTGGAGATTTATAGTATTTAGCGATTGCGTGCAGTTTTTCAAAATTTACATTTTTTTCATTAATCAAATGTTTATTAAAAAAAATTTATTTATATAAATTTACAATTAATCGTGAATTGTTTTGGTAATATTTTAGCACATAACTACTTGTTTTGAAAACTTGTCGTATACTCGCAACTCCGCGTCTTCACATGCAATAAAATTTGCAAGCAATAAAATAAAATAGCAAGCAATAAAATTTTAGCAAGCAAAAATTATTTCAACTCAATAAATTACACGTGAATATACTTAGTTGTAATGTTATTACAATATCAAGACATCGTTCAAATCTCAAATCTCACTTTAAGTTTTTATTTGAATTTACCAATCAAAAACTACACATAAATACGCTTTTTCTGTACCAGCTATTATTTTCATTTATACCCTGTATTTTTGATGACGTTTTGCTTCACACGAACGAAAAAGCAATAACAAAATACATGTAGTCACTCATTCGTGTAGCGACAAACGTCTTGTTAAAACAGTGCTTAAAATTTTCTTTTAACAAAAAAGTCTTTATTTGAATTAAAAAGCAAATGATAGTTAACACAAAAGAAAAACTGTTGTTTTTAATCATTTGGGGGTTAATTCTTGATAGTTAAAATAAAATAAATTCTTTTATATTTACGGATTTTGAGTTAATTTTTTTAATAGTTAAAAATAAATGAAAAATACATTTGATTTAAAAGAAAAGTGAGTAAGCATACCGGTTTTTAACTACATATTTAGCAGTTTTAAAGTACATATTCCTTTGTTTTTAACGACAAAATATTGTGAGTGTATAACTCATATTATTACTAGTAAATGATAACAATCATACGCCTCAGTAGCGGTTTAAGTTATTGATTTTATTTGCTGTTAATATTGTTTGTCCTTTACAAATTCCATTTTCCCCACCATTCTCACATTTATCAATCATTTATTTGCGAGATTTGCAAGTAATTGACTCTAATATAAATGACATTCTTCAAATAATCCCATACCTAAATATAAATATTTCCCTTACATAGTTATTAACATATTTAGTTTTTTATCATACCCTTAATAAAGTTTTTTTTAAGTAATAATATTTTTCTCTTTAGAAAGTAATATTCGCTTATATCTTTTAATCCTTTCGTTAGATGCAACAATAAACTTTGTTCAGTGACTAATAACATTCGTTTGTTGTACTTATTTTCAATTGTCACGAAAAAGTTTATATCCAAAGCCAATATAAAATTTCAAGCAAACAAATGCCTTTAGAGAATATATTTTTTTTTTTGTTCTTCATTTTCCGCTTTTGTTTCATTATATATGTTTCCCCAGTGCAGAAAGTAGAGTGGAGGCCACTGAAATGGGAAACTAAAACTTGACATACAACAATGACAGTATTAAGTATCAAGTATCAAATGGCATGAATAGCCATGGAGAGAAAGATAAATATATTTACATGTCGCTTCTTTAGAGGGAAAATAAAAGTAACAACTTTTCTGTTGTTGGAAAATCTAAAATGATTCAAAAACGTGTTTTAAAGACAAATTTAAAAACTTTTGTGTACTGAATTTTCCAATTTTAAATATTATTAAGACATATCTGACTCTGAATGGAAGCACATTACGGCTTATATCCCCAGCAAAATAAGAGCTGAGGAAGAAGTAGTAAAAACACCACATCTACTGAGTCGGATGTGGTGCAAATTTAGGTGAATCATTAATGATTTTAACATTGTCGTGTCATTGGGCGGATGGAGTGAATATATAACTTCTTTAATAGCATTTTAGGCAGTGCATGGATGCTATTTTTCAATAGTTCATGGAAGGTCTTTTTCAAATATATATTAACATTTTTATTTAAAAAAAATGTGCAGCATACTTTAGGGACGTAACTTTAAATATTAAAAAAAAAATCTTTTGGTGCCAGCGAGTATTGAACACACGAATCTGAGTTACGATCTGCTGTATTAAAGTAGACCGCGCTACCATTTGCACCAAAGTTACTTATGCAGTACTAAAACTTAAAACGAACTTAAGTTGAAAATATTGATATATTTTTATGAAAACAAGAAAAATATGCTACACAAATATATAATAAAAAAGATAAAATAATGATTTTTAAAATATTTTTATTATTTGATTTCGTATCACTGAGATATAAATTATTTTTAAAATATTTTTAAGTTTTAATGAGGTTAAAAAAAATATTAAGAAATAATAAAATGCTCATTTAACATTTTTGAATTCATTGCAAATTTTAAAATATTTTTTTAATAATTAATTTGACGAGAAGTGTCTTTAATAAGATAATGACAATGAGAAAAAAAATATTGGAGAAGTAGTTTAACTACAGATCGGAAAAAGGGCCTGCAATGAAACGATTGTGCCTTGGAACGTAAGATCTTTTAATGTTTCCCGTATTTTTTTCTAAAGATTTGAAGAAAGAGGTCGGTAAAAACTCTATAGGTAAATTAAAGTGATATATTTAAATTAAGTAAAAGTTATGAATTAATTAGTTTACTAATTAATTATTATTATTAATAAACTAGCTTTCAAAATTTGGCTTCGATATGTTTTGGTTTTGCTAATTTTTGCGATCCGAAACAATAGAATTAAAAACTCAACTAGATTTTTGAAGCCAAAATTAAATTTTTGTACCTATTTTTTTTTTGAATATTGCACACGTTTCAATTGAGGCACACCTGGAAAGTATATCTTGAAACAAATATGAAAAATTCGATAAAATAATTTTTAGCAGTGAAATACATCTTTGCATTTTCTTATCAACATAACAATAAAAAATATTAAACATTATGTTTTTTTTTTAAATAAGTTTTACAAAAAGTTCCATCGCAAAGACCAAAAAATTGATTTTTATCAAATAATTATTTGTCCACTCTGGATAACAATTTTCTAATTTAATTTAATTCTTTATGATTAAAGTCAAGATGTTAATTATTTGGTAGTTTTTAAATTACTTAATTCTCTTAAAATACTCAGAAAACCCAAATTAAATAAAAAACCTAAAAAAATTAATTAGAATTAAAAAAAAAAAAATAAAAAAAAATTCTCTCCCCGGCCCGGAATTGAACTCGCATCCTTCTGATTGCAAATCCAACCACTTACCACCTCAACCTCCATATAAAAAAAATATATATGAACTTATAAAAGGTACTTCTTATGATGTTATTAATTTAGATACCAATTAATTTATATGGTGATGCAAATGCTGTTGAAAATAACTTTAATTTACCATTTTTGGCAGTTGTTAACAATAACTTCTATTAAAGTGAAAAATGTGCGTATGCTAATGCTTTGGAAGTCAAGTTAAAGAGGTTCTTAAAGCACTACTTCCACTTTATTTTGCTGGGTCATTATATACAAATACATGTTATAATTTATATTGAGAGATTTTTTATATGGTTCTTGATATTATTATATGCCTCCAAATCTTACTCTATATATAACTACATAACCCATATAATAATAATCCAAACATATAATCAATAAAAAAAGTTTAACAATAAAACAAAAAAATCGCCAATAAATTAAGGAGTTTTCTTACTATATTTGGTTTTTCACATTTACAAAATCAGCGTTTTACACGTATACAATCCGAACGTCAACAAAGAGACTAGAAAGCAAACAATTTCATATAGTTTCATGTAAACATTAAATGAAGCAGGCTGATCGCATTGTTGAATACGCAAATTTTATTCTTATTAGGCTATTTTAAATGTGGAATATAAAGTGGAAAATCGAACTTGAGAATTATTTTGTTTAAATGTTTTTAATGAATTGAAAGATAAATAAACGGTAAAGGTAAATAAAAATAATATAAATTTCCATCGATTCACATTCGTAGCTATTATACTTTGTGGAATTGTTTTTTATTTTCGTAAATTTTCGTGAAAATAATTTTTTTTGTATGGGAATCCCAAGAAAGGGTTGGAGATAGAAGGTTAGTTTGTTTTAAAGAAATATTGGGGATACAAAAATAATGGGCGTTGCTCATACTTTTCACCTCCATAGGTGTGACTCCTGAGTAGTTACGATTGTTTTTCTATCCATTTTGCCCCAATTTCGTTCTCATGAACTTTAACCCTCTTGCGGCACCCCAATTTTTAACCGATCGAGCTCAAATTTTTTACAGATTTATTTTTATCCTAGCCTCACACAAAACTGACCGTCGTTTTTTGGAACAGATGCGTTTTAAATTTTTCAATACATTGAGTGACAACCTTAATGGTTCCATGCTAAGTCTTATGAAACTATATTTGACGTCATACTGAAAATAGTTTCCTTATAGTTTTATATAGCATTATATATAATCCCATACATATTTTGGTAAAGTTCAATATCTAGTTAAGTTATCTGTAATTTAACACTTTATTATATCTGGGTTCACATATAACCACATTAATTTTATATCGAAATCATTTTCAAGTGCTTTCTTTAACCCAGGGTAATAATAGTTATATCTTATTATAATATTATTAAGACATATCTATCTGACTCTTATATCATTATATACAAATACATTTGATAATTTTTAGTGAGAGATTTTTTATACAGTTCTTGATATTAGTATATATGTCTCCAAATCTTACTCCATATATAGCTCTATAAGCCATATAATAATAATACAAATAGATGTAGTGATCGATATGGTTATATATGGTTCAATGCTTATTAATCTATATGTGACGTCATAAAGAAAATATTTTCCTTATAGTTTTATATAGCACTTTATATAAACTCATACATATTTTTTTGTAAAGGTCAATAAAAAATTAAGTTATGTGCAAGTTAAGACTTTAGTACATATGGCTTCACATATAACCCTATTAATTTTATAACGAAATCATTTGCAAAGTGATTGCTTTTATATAATTTCATTTAAAAAAAATGCGTACATTTTATACTTATAGATAACATTAACACTAAACATTACATTTTTGTTAATAATTTTCAAACATTTCGTTATTTAACTTTAACAAAAATGGGTGTTTAAAAATATTGGTTTCTAGAAATTCAATTTTTTAACTCAACGGTTTTTTTTTATTTTTACTATCATTATCTTTTTGGTTCAAATAAAGACATTTTTGTTAAATGTAAACAATAACTGGTACAGAAAAACAGTATTTATGTATACACTCAGAATAATGCATGTATAAAAATCTGAAATTAATGTCAAAACAAGGAAAACTTTCGTAAAATGTACAAAATTTCGTTTAATTTTACGAAAGTTTTTTTTACATTTTTTTTTCGTATTTTTATACACGAATTATTATGAGTGTACCCGAGTGAAAACATTCGTTTACAAGCACGTATTATTTAATATATCAAAGTTTTATATAGCTTAATATGGATATATGTAATGACTTTCTCCAAAATTTTTGATGTGGTCTCATACATATTAATATCTTAATATATATTGACTGATATAATCGTAGATGTGGCATATATTATTACATATGGTATATATTAATTAGCATGATTTTATATAAAGTTTTATATGGCTTTCGACAATGTCATGTGTAATAATATATGGTATCATATTAAATTTAAAATTAAATTTCTCTCATTACAAATTAAATTGTTGTTTGCAATTAAAGATTTAGAAAACTTATAATGTAATTGATATTTTTATTTGAAATGATATTTTTATTTAAAATTTCAACATAAATCTTAAATATTAATCTAAAATTAATAAAATTACAAACATTATTGGAATTTTGCATTAGAACTTGCAAAAATTATTGACTAAATTGTTACTTATTATATTAAATTGAGAAAATTTTAAGAACATGTTTAATAATGCAAAACACTTAATTTCAACTAAAATACTTTGCACTTTCATTTAAAAATTTAAAAGAAATCCTTATTTAATTTTCAAATTCTTTAATTTCCAGTGAAAATTATCAATATGATTTACAAATTTTCTGCATTTAAAATAGAACAATTTATAATCTGATTTGAAGCTCGAAAGTATAATAAATTTTATGTTTAACATTGTTTTACCATATTTACAAGTGATATTCGAGTTATATGAAGACTTATATTAATGTTTTGAAAATTGGAAGGAACCATACGATATTTATATTTAAAATAATACTACAGTAAGCAACTAAATGTTCGTAAAGCTATTGTTTTTTTTTTATGTGCGAACTTTATACTATTTATATTTTGTTAATAAATAACATTTTTTTTAAATTAATGGTAATTTAATTCTTTATTAAAAACTATAACATAACAGTAAATTCAGGTGTAATATTTTTTTGTAAAAAATAAAACACTTTAGGTACATTTTTTTTTTTTAATTGTACCGATTAAAGGTTCGTACTTATGTTTAATGTAAAGTAATATTGGGTTACATCCCCTTTAGCCTTAATTACTGCTAAGAGTCTTCTGTTCATTGAATTTATTAGCTTCCGACATTCATCGGCTGTTTGTTGCATCCCATATTTCTTCGATTTTTATTTTCAACCCCGCAAGTACGATGGCCAGTTCAAAATTGTTATTTTATTTTCTTCGTCTTATTGAAATATGTATTCCCGGAAAGAAGTTAGTTTTCCACAGAGGGGGTTAAATTGTCTTCTAATATTTAAATGTAAACGTGCTGCATTTACCGTATTATTAATGAAAATATGCAACTGATATTGAAAACTTTCATTTGTAATTAAAGAATTCAAATAGAAATTTTTTTCCCTATTAAACATGTTACTTAACATTTTCTCAATTTCAAATAATAAATCACAATTTAATCTATAGATTTTGGAGGTTCTAATGAAAAATTCCTATTGCGTTTGTTATTTTAGAAATTTCAAATCAATATTTTACGCTTTCTGCTGAAACACAACATGCCAAACCCAGAGGTTTAGTTTAGTTTATTGATTTCCAAAACAACAAGATTAAAAATCTTATAATTAAAGTAATGGATTTTTATATTGTAACATTATTTTTAAGGAACAATAATAGGAAAAAATGATTATTATTATTAAAATATAAAAAAAAGAAAAATGTGGGCAGGTATGTAAAATTAAAAAAAAAAAAATATAAAAATAATAAAATAAAATTTTTTAAAATAAATAAATATTATAAAAAATAAATATAACCAAACAAATGATGACAATAAATAGGTACAATTTTTATTTAAATGCAGAATCAAACACATTTTTAGGCTCGTTTATCTATAAAGTTCAAATATTTGTTTTTTAAAATGTAATGCGTTGCTTAAGAACTGAATGGATGATGGTAATGAGTTCACAAAAAATTGCCACTTTGATAAAGAGTTTTGAAACAATATGTGGGTAATGTCCTTATTCCTCTGGGAGTTTGAAAACTCAAGTCTATCAAACAAAATTTCAAATAGAAAAATTACAAATGAAAACATAGTTTCAGAATTTTGTTAAACTCAATTAAATTAAAAAAATTCTAAATTTTTAACTGTAAACCAAAACTTAATTTGTAGTATTTAGTATGGCCAAAGAGAGATTTAAGTTTCAATTCAAAATTGCTATTACATTTAGATTAGATGTAAAATGAAATTTGTGTATGATAACATATATTATTATACGTAACATTGCAATAAGCCACATTAAATTATATATGAAATCATGCTAATTAATATATACCAAATGTAGTAATATATGATACATCTACCATAGTATCAATCAATATCTACTTAGATATTAATATATATTTTACCATATAAAAATTTTTCGAAAAACCAGGTCGAAGATAAAATTATATATGATCATATGCGTCATCGTACACATCCATACTAAGCTATATAAGGCTATATGTTTTTATAATGTTATATTAAACAAGATATGAGTATATATGAACGTTTTTACTCACAAAAATATTTAAATAACGTATACTTTCAAAAAAGTATACGCATTAGTTATCTAAATATAAAATTTCCGGGGTAAAGAAATAGCTCGTGTGTTTATTTTTTCAATTATACACTCGCCGTAAATATATCGAATTTCTAGAATGTGAACAGTTGGGTAAATTTAAACACAAATTTATTGACTGTGTAAATATTAAACATTTTCTGTGTAAATAGCTGTTGCATTTATTTATACACTAGAGGTAAATTTAAATTCAGAAGTAAAATATTTGTAAACAATATGAAGTTTAATTGTATTTGGAGCAATTACGAAATTTGTTATATCAATTAAATGTGTTGTAAAAATTTAATTGAGTTTTTTTTTTTGCAATTAGATTTTAATTTAATTTAGATTTTTGAAACTTAATTACCTTAAAATTACTTTAAATATCTAACCAAAAATCAATTAGCTTTTTAATAAACATCCTAAGTAAAATATTAATTTAAGCTTCACTAAAAGAAAAAATGTAGTTAAAAGTTTTATAACCATGGATGATAACCGATTCGATGAGGGTCTCGGTAAGACGATATACGATAACACAGTAAAGATATTTTCGTTTATTTCGGTACCGGTATTTAAGGGCCAACAATATATCAGTTATTTCGGTATTGGTTTTTTTTAGCGTTAACGGTGTTTTACTTATGTCGGTAACGGTATTTTTTTTTTTTTATTAAAAAGAGAAGCAACACTCAGGAAATACTTCCTATTAATTAATGTGTTGCTTTCTTTTGAAAGGGGATAGTGAAGAGATGAAAGGTGGTGAAATATGAAGGGCTTCAAACATGGCAACACTGTAATTGCGCGAGATGGTAAGTCTTAGAACAGTTGTTGCTCGCCACCTGATGTAGAGTTGGCGAATTTATTGATGCTTTTTGTTTCATAGTCCTGATTCATTATTTTACTTCGGTGTGGTAAAGTGCTATGGGAACACCGAAGGTGGGCGCAGCGATACATATAAGTGATAGAAAACTCATATTAATTATTTTTCCAAATTGATGTTGTCGTTACCGGGAATCGAACCCGGGACCATCCGTGTAACAGTCCATCGCGCTACCCATTGCACCACAACGGTATATTAGTAATTTTGGTAACGTTATTTAAAGGATAACGGCTTTCATGTTACTTCGGTAACGGTATTTTGAGGGTAACGTTATTTTAGTTATTCAGGTATAGTTAAAGAACACCGATATTTGTACGCCCCATTGTGCCGGAATTCCAATGACTGACTTTTTTGTGATCAAACATTGGGAAGAAATATCTATAAACAGCGATTATTTTTTTTTATCTTGTCAAATTTTTTCCGTAACGGTATTTTAAGGATAACGCTATTTCAATTATTTTGGTAACGCTGTTTTAGCGATAACGGTATTTTAGTTATTTCGGTAACGGTATTTTAAGGATATTGGTACTTTACTTTTATCGTTAATGGTATTTTACGGATAACGGTATTTCAATTATTTCGGTAGAGGTATTTTAGTGATAACTTTTATTATATAGGTAATGGTATTTTACGGATAACGGTATTTCAGTTATTTCGGTGGAGGTATTTCAGAGATAACGGTAGTCAATTAAAAGGCTTTGAATCGATGACAGTATTTTAGCGGTATTGCCTTCCATCCCTGTTTATAACATATATTATTTCAAACTAGTGACAACCCTATGCCCACAGCATAGGCAATATGGGTATCAAAATTTTTGTTTTCTAGAGCACTTTAATACAGAATACTAAAAAATGTGTACTTCAAAAATGAACATCTTAAATTTTAGACAGGTTATCATACACGTAGAATACTATGTAGGTAAAGACCACTGCAAATGTAGTAAAAAACAAATGAAATTTCACTTAAAGTAAGGACGAGTTACATTTCAGTAAATTCAACTAACATTGTCATTTGTTTTTCAATGTTCAAAAACTGACTAACAATTGTAGTAAAAATTAACCACATGGTAGTAAAAATAAACAAACATTTATTTGTTTTTACTTTTTTAAATAACAAAAAAACTACTGTAAAAAAATGAATGTATAATCATAAAACAGTCATTTGATGTGGTTTGTTTTTTAAAATAAACTACAAGGTTAGTAAAAAATTTAATTTGTTCCACAAATGACTAACATTTACATTAAAAATGATTATTTTTATATTCTATTTATAAATGTATTCATAAATGAGCTTAAAAAAATATACACAAGCCTAAAAAAAAAAATATTTGCTTACCTTCTTAAATTATTCAATATTCAAAACTGAAATAAAAAGGAACATAAATTAATTAAAATTTAATCTCACTTGCTTGAAAAAAAAATATATTATATTAAAAAATCTTTAAAATAAAATTATTTTCAATCGCATAATTTATTTGAAAAATAAAACCACAACACGTTGAGCTTCAATATCTAGTACCCAGTTGTACGAAAAGGTGGTTGAATAGAGATGGAGATACTGTTGACAAAAATAGATGCTTGGACGGTTGAATAGATGGATGAATGGATGAATGAATGGGTAGCACAATGTAAACTAGATATTATTTATTAATGAGTGTAAAGCAAGTAGCTATTAAAATGTCATCCAACCTGTCATTTTATTGTTTTAGTTTTTTTCTTCTTCCTTTTCTAACATTATTAAATAAACAAAAAAAAAAAACAAGAGACTATCAATGTGAAGGGAAAAAAGTACGTGAAATTAATAATGTGTATAAAGGAGAAACAAAAAAACAGTTGTAACTTTAACAATTTTCATTAAAATAAATTTATTTTTGAATTGAATTTAAAGACGTAGTTAAGAAACAAAATGAATGGAAACAACATTTTATATAGCAACTAATTATTGAAATTATAAGGAAATGCAACTTTTGCAAATTGGACATTGGGTATGTTCAATCTCACTACCGCGGGTGCCTTTGGGGACCGAATTTACAATTTACATAAATAAATATTTGTGGGCTAATACACTAATACCAGAGGTGGACCTTACACATAACAAACAAGTTTTCAAATTTATTTTTTGATCAATGGTTATAATCTGTAACTTCAAGCTCATATATTAGTTAGTTCTCATATAGTGAGTAAACTAGTTTATATGAATGTTTGATGTTTGGATGGGATTGTTACCGCTTTCAAAACGTGTTCTGATGATGGGAACCTAGAAAATTCCCGAAATAGATCTATCAACACATTCCTGAAAGGGTCAATAATAAATTTGAAAACAAAAAACTCTATAGACTATTTGCTTAGGACAATATCCTAATAAAGAAATATAGAGTATGGCCTCGAACTTGAATAATTTTCATTTTCATTGCACAATTAAAGGTCAAAAAAAACATAATTTTTATTTTTAATAAAATTTATCAAACTTATTTAAAAATATTTAGTCTTAAAGTGTCGAAAATGTTTTTAAAATCCTTATATGAACATAACTAAAAATGGAAAAATTCGCCCGCCTCAAATTTTTGTATATAATTAAAATATAAGGTTATGTTGTATAATAAAAAAAAATATTTATGTGAAATATTATATTTCTTTAAGATGTTCTAAATTTTTATCAGAATTATTCCTGTAGTTTTACAGCTATTCAGTGGTTTTTATATCTGTAGTTTTATTTAATTTTGTAGTTGCTTTTACAGTGTTACTAAAATGTTCATATTTGTTGTTTTAACTGGATATGCAGATGTTTTTACTACATTTGTGAGTTGATTTTTATACAGTTAAAAATACCTACATAATCTAGTAAGCAAATGCAGTTATTTCAACTGATATTTGCAGATGACTTAATCTAAAAATCCCTCATATTTATTTCTTTCGACACACAAGGTATCCAAAGTACTTTATAAACTTTTCCTTCTACGCCTTTTATTTTAGTTGTAGTTTTTTGTTTTGTTTTTAGTCTCCTCACTGTGCATTTGAAAAAAAAAAAATCTTTATGTTACTCAACCATGCATATTATAACTGTTTTGTTTTTAAAAACAGAGGAAAAAAGCTACAACTATACTAAAAACAATAACAGCCGCAACAAAACTAAGCACAAACAAAATATACGTAGTAGAATTTGAAGAAAAAAAAACTGACTTTTTTGTATAAGTTTTAGTTAGTCAAAGGATAACTATTTACATTATTTCTTTTTTTTTGTGTGTTTATAACATAAAGACTAGATCTGTGTTTTTTCAAAATGTTACATTATTTTTTTTTTTTCTTAAAATAAATGTGTTATTTTCTTAATTTTTTTTAATTTTTTTTTTTTTGTAATTGCTTACCCACTTACTATAAGTCAGTCATTTTGTACAGTTTTGTCATTTATCTTTTAGTACATTTTAAAACAATATATAAATAACTTGTTGCTACCAGCACCAACTGTTTCAGTTAAAAAAATAAATTGCGTTTGATTTAAGGTGGTCAATAAAATGCTTTCTTTAAATTTAGATTGAAATTATTTAAAAAA
>CM037851.1:227880860-228135718 GCA_021234595.1 Delia radicum
GACATTAAAGCCCTTAATGCCGCCTGACTGTCAGAAAGAATGTAGATGCGAGATCTAATAGTGCCCCTTCGTAGACACTCCTCCGCGCAGACACAGATAGCAAAATCTCTGCCTGAAAAATGGAATCTACTAAATGAATCTACTAAATGTTAAGTTTTTAAAATTTTAATTTTTAAATCTTTTAACATCATGTTTCTTTCTATAGAGTCTGATATTCGACGGCAAAGTGTGCTGGAAAGGGTTACAAATTTAAATTTTTGAAACAAAATATTTCAGTAGATTCTTTATCTTTCGTTTGCAGAAAAAATTCGCAAATTAAATGTATAGTTTTAAATAGAGACGTTAATCTTAAATCTTAATAAATCTCAAAAAAAAAAAAAAAATCTGTGTTTTCTACACAGAAAAAATTATCAACCTAAAATATCTGATGAAAGATTTGATCGGAATTTAATTTGTTTCTAAACAAATATTTAATTGAATTAATTAATATTTTAATTGACTTTTAAATATATAAATAAATATTTTATTTTAGACGCAATTATCATATTATTTTTTCATACACTGTATGCATAAATAGAAAATTTTCAGTATAAATACCAAATACATTTGAAGTTAACAAAAAAACAAGCACACACACAAATAGGACTCAGCATTGCAAAAAACACACCTACCAACATATTTATCACACACTTTTTTTGCGAGTATCATATTTTTTTTTTGTAGAAGTTGTTCATAACTTTTTTTTTCCTTCTTAATTTTAGTAAAAGGTTTAATTGATAGTATCATTGCCGTGATAGGTGCAACATCAATTAAAATATTAATTGATTCAATACATTTTTTAATTGTATCCCGTTTTTAGTTTTTCTGTGTATGTAAAAGTACTATAAAGTTTTTTTTTTCCAAAAATCATTTAAAAATAGTAAAGCGCCAGGGACCAAAAAAAGTGAATGCGCAACTATTTTGTGAAAATTCCATGTTTTGCAAAAATGCATTCTTGTTTTAAATCGAGAGGGGCAAACGTTAGAAAAATGCATTTTAAAAACTAAATTGCATAAAAATGCAATTCCTTTTTGACGCTGGAAAAAACAAATTTAATTTCGCAGTATAAAAGAAGGGTAGTGTACCATTCCAATGCAATTTAAATGGTGATGATCCGATCAATAGTAAAGAAAATATGAATATACAAACTTATTCGTTTTCTGTATATTTCTCATTTTTCAAAAAAAAACTAAATCGCACGTAAACCGTGGAATTTTAGAAATTTGAGAAACTAAAAAACGCTAATATATAAAGTTTCTGAACGCAAAATTTAATTGAAATCGGAAAACTCTGGGTCGGATTTGGCCGATTTTGCGTGGAATGACCGATATATGATTACAGTGATTAAAATTTTAAATTTGAAAGAAATATATATTTGAAATTTTAAAAATTTTTGGTTGAGTTTGAATTTGAATTTTAACGTCTTTTTCAGACAATTGCAATTAATACTATTATTAATATGCAATTTAATTTAATTTAATTGTGAAAGGCGTGGTAGAGAAGAATGAGTGTATTTTCTAAAAATCATAACTACATTGCAAATTTTCAATTTTTTTCTGAATCAGACTGCGCAGTTTCTGGTATTGAACCTTCGTCAGTGACCCTGTTTTTTGAATTTTTGAATAATGTAATATTTGTTATGTTTTATTTGTTCGATTGCGTCTATATGAAATTTTCTGTGCAATCACTGCATGTTTGGACATGCAAGTATACTTATGATTAACATATATTGCAGCCAAACATATATATATTTCCTCGTAGACGTTTTTACTAGTTCCAAACATAAATATATTTACAAGCAAACATAGTTATATTTGTAAGAAAAACATGTTATATTACACACATAAAAACAGCATAACAAACTCAAATAGAAACAACATTAAATTAAATAGAAACAGATTTGTATTTAAACAAAGTCTGTTTTTTCTTTCGTTTAAATATGTTTCTAGAATCATATTTACTTTGGTAAGATAAATACTTAATTTAAAAATGTTCGTAATAAATGAGATATTAATTTAGTTATGAAATAATGATTGGTTTAACTATGATTTTTTTTATCTCTTTGTATAAACTTGGGAAACGGAAATGTTTTCTAGACAAAAGTATAGTAATATTCATATTTCCATCATAGTGTTTTTTTTTTTGTAGCGTGTACGAAAATCGACCTACATTGTACGAAATATTTTGTTGTTACACACCTTGAAAGGTTTTTATAAAATATACGAATAATTACCAAAGTTTTTTGTATTAAACGCAGACAAAAAACGGGAGGAATATTATCGAAGTGCTTAGTAATTAAACAACTACATAATTTTCAAGTTAGTTTTACAGAGTTCTAGTAAAATATTTACAAATTTTTGTAAAACGTATACACAAGCCTAGTAAAAATTTCCAACAAAAAAAATTCATTTTTTTTAAAAGAAATTTGAAAAACTAACTTGTAACACAAATAGTTGCATAATTACTAAGTACTTTGATAATATTACATCAGGTTTTTTTCTGCGTGTATGTGCGAAATATATATCATGTTTTACGCATATTTTTTTTTTTTAATATTATTAGGAAAACAAATTTTGACCTAGCTTGAAAATGGCAAAGTTATAAAAATCAATAAAAAAATATAACGATGACAAATAAATTATGATTTGAGCAAGATAAAAGTTCGAAAATGAACTTTTGGTTTCAAAATGTTTTTAAATTTAAACGTAGATTATAAATTGACATCAATTTAAAATATTTGAAAATTTGTATAAAATATAGCCAAGAAAATTTTAGTGTGAGCCCCGGTAGGCTAGTGGTAGCGTGTAATCTTATCAGTTGGGGGGTCGCGGGTTCGATTCCCACCAGAGGCACTGGCCTGTTTTCGTTACAACGCGCCGAAGGCCATAGTAGCTAGTGCTCGGTTAGGGTATAATAGTATATAATTTGTAATTATATGATTATTAATTAATAAAAAAAAACAAAATTTTGTCAATTCTAAAATGTTGCATATTTTTAATTTTATTAATAAATTCTTTCGTGAAATAACAATAAAATGTATTACAAATATATATATCGGGTGTTTTTTATAGAGTGCCACAAGTTTAAATCATAATAAAGCAAGGAAATATATTTTTTTTTATCAATGAATCGGGCTTTATTGGAAAGAACATTTTATGAAATTAATGTTTAAATATGATTTCTGTCATGTGGCCGCCACGGCTGGCGCGTAGAAGGTTGCAATCTGGAACATCAATTTTCAACAACGTTTTCGCAGCATTTGCGGCCGTATTTCGCCGATAACTCTTCGAATGTTGATTTCCAGGTGTTCAATTGTTTGTGGTTTATCGACGTAGACAAGTGACTTAACATAACCCCAAAGAAAATAATCCAATGGGGTTAAATCACACGATCTTGGTGGCCAATTAATTGGGCCATTACGTGAAATTATTTTTTCATCAAAAGTTTCTTTGAGTAAATCAATTGTAGCGCCCACATATCAGCCAGGTTAATGCCACGTAATTGAGGTACGAAAAAATTTCGAATCATGTTGCTATACCGTACACCCTTGACAGTAAGATTCTGACCATTATCGTTTTGAAGACATATGGGTCAATGAATCCGCCAGCCCATAAAGTGCACCAAACAGTAATTTTCTGTGGATTTAATGGTGTTTCGACAAAAGCTTGTGGATTCTCCTCACTCCAAATGCTACAATTCTGTTTATTTACGCAACCAAAAATGGGCTTCATCAAAAAATAAAATTTTTAATGGAAATTCAAAATCAAGTTTGACGAATAGAACAATTATTTTGATTAAACAACAATTTCAACAATTTGCACGCGTTGCTCTGGCGTAAGTCGATTTATAATGAAATTTCAAAGCAACCTAAACAAAAAGCAGCTATCAGCTGTTAAATGGGTGGTCAACTAAAGTAGTGATGCCAACTCAAAGTTGTGACACTGTATAAAAAAAACACGCTTTATAAATATATATTATATCTACGAACAATACGAAATACGATACAAGCATTTTCGTTAGTTTCGTTAACCACGAACAAATATTTTTTTTTTTCATAATATAAAAGAAACGTTTTTATATACACTGCGTTGTAAAACTATAATTACACATTAATTTCAAGAAGTTTCGTAGGTTAAAAAATATAGAAGTGTTTATATATTATGTCCTGTGGTTCCTATTGGGAATAAAGGGCCTGTGTTTAACCAGCATAAATGCAAAAACAATGAAAAATTAATAATATTTAACAAGAAAACAATTGATTTATTTTTTATTTTACTACTTAAAAGGAATAACAAAATCAATTAGTGTTTCATAACTGCACTTAGGGAACTTCTGCTGTAATTATATGTAGTTGTTTGAGTTGTAATGCAGTATCTTTATTTCTAAGTGAAAAATCAGTCATTTGTAGAAGAAATTTCAGTTGTGACTACAATCGTAGTTCATCTACAAAAACAAACCACATCAAATTACTGTATTTTGATTTCACATTAATTTTATACAGTAGCTTTTTTTATTTAAAAAAATAACACAAATTAAGGTTTGTTGTTTGCACATGTGGTTAATTTTTACTACAATTGTTGTTCCTTTTTTGCACAGTACTAAACAAATGACAATATTAGTTGAATTTACTGAAATGTTTTTACATACATAGTATTTTAATTGTATAAATACACTGAACTTAATATACCCAAAAATTTAGGACAAATATTTTTAAAGCCGCAGTTTTAATAATGCGTGATGCTTCTTCTTTTTTAATCACCTCGAAAATTCCTTCAGACATAGTGTTCAGCAGATTTATTCTAAGTTTTTCCGTTATAGATCTCTACACAACGATAACTGCTTCTTTTAGATGAAAAACGCTTTCATATTGCCTGTTTTATGCGACAACTTGACGGGTTAATGCTCCCCAAATATTCTCAATGGGAGTCTGATCCGGGGAACATGCAGGCCATTCCAACACTCTTATAATTTTTAATGATAGCCATTCCATCGTCTGAGGACTTACATGTACTGAGGTTTTTTTTTTGTTAGAAAATTAGTTCTTCTTCTTTGCTATTCTCAATACATGCCACGAATATATCTTCTAATACTGTAATGTACTCACAAGAATTCGTTCTAGATTGAACTTTTTCTCATCCGAAAGAAGCTCCTTTAAAAGAAATTTATATTTAATCAGTCCTACCAACAACAGCGATTATTGACTTAGATTTCTCCAGTTGGTTTGTAAATTCTTTTTAGCGAATTCAAGTCGAGCAGTTTTTCTTCGGGGTAGTAACCTTGGCACAAATATCAGCTTTTGGCGAAATAATTCTCTGGAAATTTCTTAAGAGCCTACTTGTGATTGATTTGGAAACATTTTAATTACATTTATCGATTATCTGATTGAGACTCTTCATTGAGTTGATGGCACAGTTGACTACTTTGTGATTATTTTACGCCGGTTTCGAGCAGAAAGCTTTTTTTCGGGACACCTATTTTATTTTTACCATAAGTACTCGGATTATTTGCAAAATTTTACTTATTAATGGTTTATTTTTCTAGCAATTTTCGAAAACTTAAGCCACTTTTTAAATAAGATGAATTTTGATCTTTTTCGAAATCACTTAGTTATGAACCACTCGGCATTTTATGGCAACTTGATTAAAATTGCATGAAAAACAAAAATTATTCCTTAATTGTTCTTTAATTCCTATTCTTCTTGTTTACATGTAATTATAGTTATGAAACATTAACAAAATATTATTACACAATTTTTCTCATAAATCAATTAGGTAATCTCTTAAATTTTACACAATAAGAGATCAGTTATCACACAGCTATAAGTTTTAAAAAAATGTTGTATTAAAAAAAATAGAAAAAAATCATTTGTAGTTATAGTTATGCAACGCAGTGTATTACGAAAAAAAATGACTATAAATGATTTCGTTTGTTTCGTAAAATTTTAAAAGGCTGCACTGAATTTATTCTCGTAAAATACAAGAAATAAACTTTCTTATATTTTACTGTAAAAGAAGTTACAAATTTTTTTTTGTAAGAAGTTGCAATGTGTTTTTCGGTGTAGCGATCATTGGTCCTAAATACTTCTGCTACGCTGATTTTAATGGTGTATCCAGTTTCTCACTTATGGTCCATATTTTACGCAAAATCGCGTTAAAGTTTTGCATGATTTAACGAAGTTTTTTGTAAATATTTTCTATTAATTTTTATGGTAAATACCAGGGTTGGCATTCAAAACTTAATAACGTTGGTTACCACAATTACATCAAGCCCGACATAAAAATTAAAAAAAACGAGTCCAATATAGATATTTTAGGTCTTGTATAGCCGATATTTTGGCCGGTCTTTTCGATATTTTACCGGTTTGATTTTGAAATATCTTGAACTAAATTTAAAATAACGCTAAAATACTGAAATACCGATTTATAACTGTACTTTATAGATATTACTTAATTTATTGGGTAGAATTTGGAAATTAATGCTGTTATATTAGAAGACAAATGCCACTATTGGAATCGTAGTTTTAAAATTTTCATATAGGTCTAGAACTGGGCGTGGTAGGCAAGAAAAGTTATAATCAAAAGTTAGTGTTTGCCAACCATGGTAAATACTGACCAGACTTTCTACTACATTTGGATATCAAACTTGTTTAAAAAATATGCGGCATTAATAAGCAAAACCGGTGGGTTTCCTAGATTTAAATATATTTTATTATTTTTACACAATTTATCATCCCATTTCGCAAAAGATCAGATAATTTTTGAGCATAAGCCAAAATACAAATCTGAACAGATATTTCGTGTAAAAAAAAAGTTGCGTTTCTGGGCAAAAATTCGAAATGTGCGTAAAATTTAAATAATTGCATATCGGAAAGGATGACCTATTTTCATCTTTAAGTATAATATGTACTTCGATTAAAAAAATACGTGTACTAAAATTCAGCCAAAAATGTTCAAATTCAATTTTAAAATCCATACAAATATGTGAACATTTTTAAATGAAAGTGTTTGGTAAACTAACTTTCGTAACTTTTTTTTTTACACGAAAAAAATTGTTTATATTTGTCTTTTTGATTATGCATAAAAATTTTGATCGATTGCGAAATGTCATGATAAATTCTGCAAAGATAGTAAATTATTTTAAAAACTGAGAAACAACCGCGGATTTACTTGTTAATTAAACAAATTTGATACTGAAATATGGCTAAAGGTCTTATCACTATTTACAATAAAAAATTAAGATACAATAGTTTTTATTGTTTTATTTTATGTGTAAAAACTTCGTTAAAGAATGCAAAACTTTAAAGCAAACTCTGCTCCATAAATACAAAAAAATGTAAAACGCCATTAAAATCACCGCGGCCGAAATATTTAAGGTCAATTGTCGGTACTCTTGTTGTCGATTTGAGGGGGTAAATTTTGTAACGCTGTGTTATTTTTGTTCAAAGAACAGAAATTGTTTCCAAATACTGTTTGCTTGAATACTAAATTAACCCCAGCTGATTTTATTGAACTTCAAAGCCTTTAATTTATTTCCTTTTTAATTTTATTAAATATTTTTGTACTTCACCGGTATTACTGTCAAAAATAAATAAAATTTATTTTAACATTTTCGAAAGTAAATGTCCTCGAAAATGCATTCAACAACTCATAAATTTAATACAAACTGTTTATAAGTCTAAGATAGTTTTTACCTTAAAACCAAGGTTGGCCGCCTAAACGAATAACTGTATTGGTATCGATTTTTTGTTTGTTTCTATATTAGAATCGGTCCATTCGTGGCATTAATAGAAGATTTGATTAGATTTTGATTTGATATAATTAGATTCGAAGCACTAATAGCGGTATGTACCGGTAGTATTGAAAACATTTTAAAAAAATATAAAAAACTTTTTAAAAAAATACTGAAATTTATTAATTTTTATATTTATAGTTTATTTATGTACGTTTTTTTAAAATATGGACATAAAATTAAAAAAAAATTAATAAATATTTCAGGTTTTCCTTTTGAAACATATATTATTTTAGTTTATATACGAATGCGGATCAGTGACTTTTCGAACTTCCCTCGTAGTTAAATGAAATTCAACACTGCTCCCATCAAGCACCACCTGTTAATAGACTACTGTCAAATTTTGAACAAATTACGTCATTTATTTTGCGTTTAACAGCTGTTCAAAACATAACACTTCGTGGCTTTTCAAAAATGGAAAAAAGTGAATTTCGAGTGATCATTAAACATTATTTTTTCCGAAAAAAAACGTTAATCAAACCAAAGAAAAGCTTGATAAATACTATGGGGACACTGTACCATCGATTTCAATAGAAAAAAGTAGTTTACTGACTTTCGTTGTGGTCGCACAAGTACAAATGACGCTGAACGTTTTGGACGGCCAATTGAGGTCAATACACCCAAAAATGTTGAAAAAATCCACGATATGGTGTTGGCCGATCGAAGAGTAGCAGTGCGTGAGATTATTGATAGCATAAGCATTTCACACGGCAGTGTGATTTCGATTTTTAATGATCAGTTGGATTTAAGAAAGCTGTCTGGAAGATGGGTGCCACGTTTGCTCTCAATTGACGAATTGGTACCTAATCCGATATATTCTCCAGATTTAGACCCCAGTGACTATTTCCTATTTCCAAACAACACAACTGTGTTTCATTTAAAAAGTTACGGACTTATTGATCCGCCCGTATTATACTACCTTCATATTGAATCCCAAAATACGTATTTTAGTTTTTTTAAAGTTTTCAATTTAAGATTTGAATGGAATTTGACAATCGAAAACTTGTAAAAAACGAAAATACAGTATTTGGGATTCAATATGAACATAATATTAGACTAGGTTCACACACGGCAATTATACTTGCGCAATTTTTGAGTTTATAGAAGAGGGAGGAAAAGAGAATGGAAGGGGGTACAGACTTGCCCGCACTCCAATTCCGTTTTGTTTTGTCATCCGCAATTTTCAACACTGAAGGTTTATATACGAAAATTGCTGAAACAAACTTTTCCTGTGTGAACACAAAAGCAATTTCAAAGGAGAATTGAAGAAGAATTGCGCAATTATAATTGCCGTGTGTGAACCAGGACTTACACAAGTTTAGCCAACTTACAAATATTTAATATTTGTATCGAGGTCATATAAAAAAACCATAAGTTTATAAATTCATATAGAAGTGTTGCCAACGCAAAATCAAAGCTTGTAACCCAACGTCAAGTTTGTAATACAATGTTCTATTCAAAAAAATTATAAAAAAAATAATATAAAAAATTTTGTTTTTTTGCAAAAAAAAAATAAATTTTGAATTTTTTTTTGAAATCGATACAATACCGATATCGTACATGATATTAATTATAATTCAGGTGTTTCAGTATTGGTAATGTAACGGTTGTCAATTTGAAATGGTTTTGCATCGAATTACGGTATTTAAAAGGTATCGGTGGCCAACCTTGCTTAAAATCCATGTAAGGTGTAAAAAAGTAAAAGTATTTTTACATGTATCCATGATTTATTTTTGGAAACAAAAACTTTTCCTTTTTAACATAACGACCGAAATACTACGTGGCTGCGCTGACAAAATGTGTTATGTGTTGTTGCAAATATTTCCGAAAAGTATTTGAAATCAGATTTACTCTTTCTCTTTAGCAACATGTCGGAATTCATGTTCTTTTTGAAATCAAATGATTAACAAAAAAAAAAAAAAATAGTTAATAAATAGAATTGTCTATACATAATTCGTTTTGTTAGCACATCGAAGATTTAAAAAAAAATGCCATATTAAATTATAACAAATTTCTATAAAGTCGTAAATCAAATAACTATGAAAAAGTAAGCTTAAATTCTATAACAACATATGAGAAGAATTTGTAGTGTTAGAGACATATAATTTTTACTGTTGTTAAGAATTTGACAAAAAACTTTTACTTGTTTTATTTATTTTTTTTTTGCTATATTTTTGTTTTGGCCTAAAGAAGAACATGATTTATTAAAGAGCAGTTAGAAACATCAGGTGTTAAAAAGGCTTGTTTAGAATTAAAAATTATACCACTCATCGTCCCCGAAGAATTTGATGTTACGAAATTTTGCAGAAAGAAGCAATAGTGTCTCAATAAGCTTTTTCTGCGGTGGCATTCGCAGTTTGAATTAAAATTTTGACGATTTTGTGTTTACTTAACGGGTTAAGATTTTTTTAAAATTACAAGTTTTATTTATTCTCCGGCATTTAAGTAAATTAAAAATTAATTGGTATTAAAAACCAACATCATTCTGCCAGAATAATCAATTTTTATTCTTGTCAACCGAAAACCATCATTATAAATACATTTAATAATCTGGTTAAAAGCGTGCTGACGATAAGTGATAAGTTTTTTCACAAACAAAAATATTTTAAAATAGAATTCCTTTCCTGACAACATTATAAATAAAATTATTGAAATTGGCCAGAAGGCACACGTTATACCGAGAGAAACTTCGGCAATACACAAATCATTATCACATGTTTCAAAAATACCGGCAAGAATTGAAAAGTCTGGAAGTAACGACCGCGAAAAATATAAAATAGCTTCAACTACCAGAAATACGATAACACAATTATTTTCAAACTCATAAATTAAAATTGCCGTAATGGAAGAATCTAATGTAGTATATAAGATCAAATGCGATGGTGATAAGGACAATAAATGCGATCAAGTATATGTAGTAGCGTGCGCCAAAAAATGTCAACTTTCGATTTTACACCGTCACTCCCCCTAGAAGTATTCGGTTTAGTATCAAAATACACTATCCAAAAAATTATGATGATCGCTTAAGGGGAAAGGGTGCCTCAAACGCCTTGAAAATAGGGAAATATGTCATATTTGGCCATTAGATGAAAACAATTTCATCTTATTTATGAAAAGCTTTATTAAATATACAAAAACTTCATAAAAAATCTTCAATTCTTTTTATGCATACACGATGAATTGTTTAAAACTATTTCCATTTAATAATTTCATCATTTAAAAAAAAAAATAGCATAAAGGGTAATATTTCCCAAGTGGGACATAATTGAATCGGGTTCAAATGGGTTAAAGCTGAACTGTAAAAAGTATTTACTTACTAAAATTTATAATCCAATTAAATTATTTTCAAAGCCAATTAAAACGTAGTTATAAGTTCAAAATAAAGAAAATACAGCCAAAAATTAAATATCATTGAAATCCGCTAAATTCAAATCGCTATAAAAAAAAAATCTAGCGAACGGATATTTATAATATCCGTTTTATTTTTACGATATATATAAAAAACTATATACATATATCGCAAAGATAAAAAATGTGAATTTTTCAAAATTGTCTTTAATAAAATTTTCAAATATGTAAAAATGTAAAAATGTTGCTTTAGGTGCCGATCTCTAGCACGATTTTTTTTTTTCATACAACTTTGGCGCACCCTTATATGTAAGCACAACCAAAAACAAAATTTAAAACAAGGTTAGCAGGGAATAATTTGAATATCAAATGTAGAAATAATTTAACGACACAAAAACTGCACTTGCTACCCACTGTGTAGAGAGAGGATATTTGCCTGGCTAGGTATTCTGTAGAACGATCAACGATTATCGTCAACTTTTCGAAGTTAACTCCCGATCGTATTAAATAAAAATTTTAAATAATATTAACAATTAAAAAAAAACAACAATTTTAAATTGTTTAATTTAACGTTTTCGTAAGTAACATCGTCAAAACGATAGCAATTTAGATATCGTTTTGAACAAAAAGATATCGTTTTACTTATAGAATCTGCCACCTGGCATAGAGAATGTGAGAATAGCTAAATACAGCAGAAGGTTTAAATAAATGTAATATTTAAAATTATTTAAAATTATTTATTTTAAAAAACATTTTGTATTTTGTTTTTGCCAGAATTTAACAATAAAAAACTCCTGAAGAAATCTGAAATAAGCAAAAGAAACCTCGAGTGAAAAATGAAATAAATTGTATTTATTTAATTTAATTATCAGACAATTCACCAAATTAGCCCAAAGAAAATACCTTACAAAAAAAAAAATTATAAACAAAATAAAATTGGTGGCAAAAAACAACAAAAATCTAAAAGTAAAAGTTTTAAGTCGTATAGTTACGAGGGCGGTCCCAAAATTAACCGACATGACGTATAGATAGCGACAGCAGTTGGAAAAATTTGGTGAAAAGTGGCAACCAGATAAAACTTATGTTTTAAGTTTCAAGGCGCCACGCTGTTTAGTATTTTTTTTTTTTTTTTTTTGAGCCATCAAAAATAAACGATCTCAGTGAATTTGTAAACATGAAAGAAATTGGTCACCATTAAGTAACTAAGTACTTTAATTTGAAAGGTCTCAGTCCAACCAATATTAAAGGCGAGCTATATTCTACTCTGGTGAGTCAGCTCCTTCGTTTACTACTAAAACATATTGGGTGGCAGAATTTAAATAAGGCCATACGAGCTGTCAAAGAGTTTCAAGTGTTTGATCAATTGTGTTGTCTAGAAACGGTTAAGAAAATCCACAAAATGGTATGATCGTAGGCTGAAGGTGCTTGAGCTGGCTGAAATAATAGGCATTTCAAAAAGAGCTATACATCGCATTTTGAGCGAAAATTTCCAGATGAGAAAGTTGTGCGCAAGATAGCTGCCACATCTGTGTGTTTTCGACATTTTAGCAATTTTGGGGCACTATATGCAGTTTTTTCTTGCTTGTTTGTTTTACACTTTTTTCTCCTAGTCTATAGCTGGAATTGAGGCAAAGCCAGGAAAACAAAATTCCGATTCCCTAGTATCAACCCAGCTATAAGTTTGATTTGTTTTATTTTTGTAAATATACGGAGGTTGAAAGCTCGTTATAAATTCAAAGTAACTTTTTTTTAGTTTGGCTAATTTATTTATTTATAAAATAAAAAAATTTAAAAATTTTTCAAATCAAGTTTTTGAGGGTCACTTTGACCCAAAATATGTAATAGTGTTAATTACATTTTTTTCAGTATTGAAATTCGTATATTTAAATAAAAGTATCTATTAATTTCAATCAAATAATGAATGAAAAATTTTGTGAGCCACTTTGGCCCAAAGGAGATACTAGCGTTAATTTAAAAATAATTGTTTTACTGTATTTTTTATTAGAATAAATAAATTTACAAAGATTCGTAAAGAAAGTTAACGAGTTTCGCAAATTTATTTTATATAGTAAAATAGTAAAATATGCATTTATCTACTTTGATGCGCGTCCCGAAAGCGTTGTCCGATTTGGCACAAAATTGCAGCACTGCAGTTTTAGACCTAGTGTCACAATATTCTGACCCGCGCCCCTCAAAATTCTAATAATTTGTATTTGACATACAAACGGTTGTGACCCCCAATGTTACTTCTGTATGTTTTTTTTTTTGCTTTATTTGGATTTTCTCGATTTTGAGCCTTAAAATAGCCTTTTCACAAGATTTTTGGGATTTTCAGTGCGTTTTTAAGATTTTCTGATGTCATACATATGATGAAATATTAATTATTCTATTAACTTTTGTTTTTAAGTGTAGCTTTTCTACAGTTTTACTTTTCTTTTTATTTTTTGTATTTAAATGCATATAATTATATATCCAATCCAGATAATCTATATATATAAAATAGAATGTGTGTTTGTTTATTTGTTTGTTTGTTTATTTGTTTGTATGTATGTATTTTATAGGAGACCAGACCACTGGACCGATCTTCCTGAAATTTTCACAGTATGTAACTGGAACTCCGGAATGCTCAATAGGATACTTTTTTTTTTGGCCACGCCCACTTTTACGCCCACTATTTCATTATTTGAAATTGTATACACATGGTGCTTTAGCCTTGGGATTGAAAGCTGAAATTTTTCACCATGTATTCTTTGGAACATGACAAAATTTCTGCACTTTTATTTTTAAAAATTTTGCACAGGAACGTGGTAAAAGGGGGGATAAAAGTGGGAAAAAGTCTCCCCATTAGCGGCCTCACCGAACCCTTTAGGATATATACCTGAATTTTCACCATATGTTCATTCGGATATAACCAAACTTTCTGCAATTTTACTTTTTGGAATTTTGCTCAGGAACGTGGTAATAGGGGAAAAAGTCTCCCCCTCAGTGGCCTCACCAAACCCTTTGGGATAGAAAGCTGAAATTTTAACCATGTGTTCTTTCTGATATGTCCCAACTTTGGAAAATTTACTTTTTACAATTTTGATACGTAACGTGGTAAAAAGGGGGATAATAAGGGAAAAAGTCTCCCCTTTAGCGGCCCGACCAAACCCTTTGCGATAGAAGGCTGAAATTTTTACCATGTATTCTTTCGGATATGTCCTAACATTCTAAAATTTCACTTTTCCCAATTTTGCTCAGTGACGTGGTAAAAAGGGGGATAATAATTAATATTATAAAAATGACTGTTGGTTTGTTTGTTTGTTTGTGTGAGCATCACGTCCAAACGCCTGAACCGATTTTATTCAAATTTGACACATAGATAGTGGGCGGTCTGGAAGGAACTATAGGCTATATGAAATTTTTATATGATGGGCGTGGCACTTTTACGCCCACTTTTTCACTATTTTCGATATGGCTTACCGATGCAATTGATATTTGGTACCCAGAAAGAGATGACACAGATAAGTACTTTAAGTTATATCAAATTTAGATATTGTGGGCGTGGCACTTTTACGCCCACATATTCACTATCTTCTATATGGCTGAACAGATTTTATTGAAATTTGGTACACAGATATTGGGATGACTAATAAGCACTATTTGCTATAATAGATTAAGACTTGGTGGGCGTGGCAGTTATACGCCCACTTTTTGTTATCTTTTATATGGCTTAAAGGATTTTGTTAAATTTTGGTACACAGATAGTGGGCAAACTGAAAAGTAATATGTGCTGTATTTGATTTCGATAATTTTTTTAAGTAATAATTCATTATTTAGAAATAATCAGCAGTGAAATAATATAGTTAAATATATAAAAATGTTTAATATTTTTTTACAACAATAAAACATTAAAATAGTGCTAAATTTAAATAACACTAATGCACAACTAGGTCTAAGGCACGCTAACAACGTAGCGGGCTGCGCCCGCTAGTTATATATAAAAGTGATCGTTTTTTTTTTGTAATTTTTTACAATATATATTTATATATAATTGTATATTAAAGTGATATAATTTTTCTTTTTAACACATATATTTATATAGAATTATATGTGATGCCATATAATATTATATATAAAAGTAATAGAATTTGCTTGGTTTTATTGTATCATATATATACATATATATTTTTATACTTGGACGTATATATCATGAGATAAAAATAAAAACTTTGGCACATTAGTGGTCTGGGGCTTTTTTTTTACTGGGCTACTTCTAATTTGCTTTTGGCTTTTTATACATTTTTGAAAACATAATTTTCAAAACTTCAAAATGTTTTACTTATCTTTCTCATATTTAGCTTTTTAATATGCATGGATTGACTGGTATTTCCAAAATGTGCCCTATTTTGGACACCCTACACATCACAGTATGCGGAAGGTATAAAAACATAGTAGGAAGTTGTTTGTAGCAGAGTTGACAAATATTTCTTTAAAATTAAAGTTTTTAAATATAAGAATGTTTTATATTTGATTGTCATGTTGATGAGAAAATATTAAAATATATTTTTCTGCTAAAAATTAGTTCATTAATTGTATATAATTTTTGAAAATTTTTCTGATTGGCCAATGAAATTTTCTAATACACAAAGTCGAAAACAAGCAAAAATGTATTCCATCTTTAATCAAAACATATATATTGTCTAGTTTTTTAAAATAATATTACACTTAAAAAATTATAATGTCAGGGTTGCCATATGACATTATTTATAAGGGAACAAAAATTAGGATATTTTTAATTTTTTTTTTTTTTTTTAACTCTATAGATTATTGTTAGGACAATATCCTAATAAATAAATAAAGAGTATGTCCTCGAACTTGAATAATTTTAATTTTTAATACACATTTTGTTTTTTGCCATGACTTTTTTTGGTTTATCTACCAAATAAACGTTGCTATATCTAATAACGATATAGCAACTTTTTTCATCGGATATACAAAGCAGTAAAATACTAAAATTTTAGTCCTAGATGTATTTTTTGCAATATTTTATAAAGTAAAATTAATACAAACTATATACCGATGGATAAGAAAATATGTTTTTTCAACACAAATTATAAAAAATTTTAAATTTTAGAAAACAGTTTTGTAAAAAAAAAATAACAATAAAATCAAAAATAAATTAAATTGCTTTTTTTGTTTGAAAATTTAAACAATTAAAAAAAGGGCGCTACGAAATAACCCCCAATGAAATAACCCCCAACGGCCAAAAATGAAATAACCCCCAAAAAAATTGTGTAAAATTGTTTGGGGGTTTTTTCATTTTTTTTGGGGATTATTTCATCTTACGGTTTGGAGATTATTTCATTATGAAGCAACCCCCTATGAAATAAAGCCCAAAATTTAAATTCTTTGGAGATTATTTCATATGCAATTATATTGGGGGTTATATTATATTTTTTGGGGGATATTTCATTTTGCTAAAAGTGAAATTTTTTTAATATTTGTTAGTTTTTCTGCGTGGCGGCCTGCGGCCGCTCTTAGGGGTTTTCTCCTCCATGGGACGCGGCAGGTGGCTTCGCTGAATAAAGTTTCCCTGCGCGCGTCACACTAGGGAAGATAATGAGACGCGCGCAGGAAAACTGTATTCAGCGAAGCCACCTGCCGCGTCCTATAGAGGAGAAAACCCCTAAGATCGGCCGCAGGCCGCCACGCAGAAAAACTGAACAGTGTAACAAAAGAATCAAAAATATGAAAACAAAAAATAAAAAAAATTTGGCACATATTTCATTCTTTGGAGCTTATTTCATTGGGGGTTATTTCATTTCTTCCTTTGGGAGTTATTTCATTACGAAACAACCCCCAAATTTTGGGTGTTATTTCATTTTCACCTTTGGGGAATATTTCATTTCTTTTGGGTATTATTTCATTTTTTTTTGTTGGGACTTATTTCATTTTTTTTTTGGGATTTATTTCATTGGGGGTTATTTCATTTTGTCGTTTGGGTGTTATTTCATTGGGGGTTTTTCGTAGAGCCTAAAAAAAGTAATCAGAATATGGGTTTTCTGGGATCAAAACATTTATTTTCAAAATTTGTAGTTTTTCACAAAATCTTATGTCCTAACATTAGATATTAGCCGAATGTGAAAATGTTCATAGCAAATATTAAGCGTGGAATTAATGTTTTTGTACAAAAGTTTGTCGTTTTCGACCAATGCCTGCAGTAGGGTGCATGTCCAGAAACTAGCGAAATTACATTTAAAAAAATTTTTTGTTTTATTACACTCTGAAATTCATGTTTTTGTCAAAAGTTTGTCACTTTCGACCAATGCCTGACGTAGAGTGCATGACCAGAAACTAGTGAAATTAAAATTTGGAATTTTTTCTCAAAGCCCTTGCTTTCAGAAAATATTAACATTAGTTTTTTAATAAAGTTCCAAGAAGATTGTTAAGAAAGAACAAAAACTTCAATTTTTCATTAATTTATAAAATTTTTAAATGTATGAAGTTTTTCGCCACTAAACTATTAAAGCTAATTTAAAAAAAGTTTCCTATATATTACCAGGTAACATGTTCCGTATTACCAACCGATTACCGATGTTTTGCTGGGATATTGTTGGCTATATGCTTTCATATTTCGCTTCAAGAGTTGTAAAGTCCAGACTTGTTTAAATGTTGAAAAGCCCTAGTGCGTATGAGTGCTATTTTAATATATAATCGAATTAATAACACTCATACGCACCGTTGTCAGACATGCTGATAGGTTAAGTAGTGTATTCATCATTATAGTTTCTACAAATAATCGACAAAAAAAAAAATTACGATAATTTAAAACGCCAATATTTCTGACCATTGACTAAACTAAACAAAGTGATTGTATAAGGTGCGATGCTTAGTTTTATTAAAGTATATGTGACGTCATACTGAACAGTTTTACCTTATAATTTTATATAGCTTTTTATGTAATTCCATAAATATTTTCGTAAATTCAATATCAAATAATTTATCTGCAAGTTAAGCCTTTATTACATATATCTACATATAAAACCATATTCATTTCATAACGAAATCATTTGCAAGTGATTTCTCTTTTTTAATTACACTAACGCTAAACAATAAATTTTTTCTTGCTAATTTTTAAACTTCTCGTCGTTTCATTTAAACAAAATTGGGTTTTTTAAAAATGTTAGTTTCTGGAAATTTCAATTTTCAAATTAAATACGTTTAAGCATAACTTCATGTCACAAAAATCATACCTACTATCGCATAAATTTATATATAATCAGATATATTTATATTCAATTATATATAATTTAATATCCCGGATACGGACATATTTCGGATAAAATTGTATCAAATCATATCTAATTTCATATAATTAGATACATGTATAAGGCCCATTTTTTGAATCAATTTGTATGTGATTAAATATGGGAACTTATCAAATTAGATATAATTATATTAGACTCCGTATTAAAATTTTTACAAGGGAAGTAACATGTTACCTTATTACAAAAAGGTTTTTTTCCACCCAAAACTTATAACAAAGGCAGAGGTGCACATAACAAACAAGTTTTCGATTTATTTTTGATCAATGGTGACAATCTTTAACTTCAAGCTTATATATTAGTTCTCATTTAGTGAGAAAACTAGTTTATATGAATGTTTGATGTTTTGCATGGAATTGTCACTTATTTCAAAACGTGTGATGATAGGTACCAAGAAAATTCCCGAAATAGATCTATCAACACATTCCTGAAATTGGTTAATTAAGTAATTTGAAAACAAAAACTCTATAGATTATTTGTTAGGACAATATCATAATAAAGAAATATAGAGTATGGCATCGAACTTGAATAATTTTCATTTTCATTGCACAATTAAAGGTCGAAAAAACATAATTTTTATTTTTAATAAAAATTATATCAAACTTGTAAAAAAGACAAAGTAGTGTCTTGTTAACTCCCCCTTTACATCTTGTTTTTAATCAAAACAAGTATGAAAATAAAAAGGAGAAAAAAAACAAATAGCATGTATTGTATATCTAACAATTGTAGAGGGTGCACATAACAAACAAGTTTTCAATTTATATTTGATCAATGGTGATGATCTTTAACTTCGAGCTCATATATTAGTTCTCATTTAGTGAGAAAACTAGTTTATATGAATGTTTGATGTTTTTATTGGATTGTCACTTCTTTCAAAACGTGTTCTGATGATGGGAACCTAGAAAATTCCCGAAATAGATCTATCAACACATTCCGGAAAGTGGTCAATTAATAAATTTGAAAACAAAAACTCTATAGATTATTTGTTAGGACAATTTCCTAATAATGAAATATATTGTATGACCTCGAACTTGAATAATTTTCATTTTCATCATTGCTTTATTAAAAAAAAACATTTTAAATTATCATAAACTTCACCAAACGACCAAGAATTACAAAATTAAAATTTTTAAATATTCTTCAATCGTCTGGGATTTATATTCTTACAAAATTTTAACTTTTGTCGTTAGTATTTTGACTAGAGGGCGTAATAAGTCCAAAAACAAAGAAAATAAATTAAAATTTCCTAATGAAGCAAAGTTTGACTGAAAAAAATCTCAGAGGATCTACAACGTGTCCTTAGTGAGTTATATACATCCCCAATATATGTAATAGGCTTTTGAAATCAAGCCACCATGAATTTCTTACACAAATGTGGTATTGTGGAAAAAAAATATTTTCCCAAAAAAATCGCTCATTTACTTCAAAACTGTCATAAGTCAAAAATGCGATTTTTTTAGTTAATGACGCAGATTTATTAGTTATATCATGCCTTATATTGTATCAAAATTTCATATTAATATCATGTATACTTTTCGAGATAGAGGATAATATTTGCATTTTTTCTTTAAAGTGGGTGCAAAGAGTATATACTTCATAGAGAAACTGTGATACTCATGGGTCTCTTGATAATTTGCGATTTTGCACACAACTCTCACGAAGAGAAAAATACATTAAAACTTCATATTTATAAAAAACGTGACCAAATAAGTAGAGAAAGGGTTGAGCGAGGCAGATATGTATTGAAAACTTTAAACCCGCTTTCTGCAAAATCGTGTTTTTTGAGTTATGTCAGTCTTGCAGTAAATGAGCGATATATATAGTGGTAGATGTGTCACCAGAAAGCAAACCAAATTTTAATTCACACCATTGGCTAAAGCGTATTTATTATTAACAGATTTTGTTTGAAAATTTATTTAAAAATTAGTTCACCTACTTGTTGTATATAAATACATACATATGTAAATAGCATGTATGGTAACTCAGTTTTGCATTAGTTGTAGTGTTAGTGTTTAAACGACAAAATACAGGTGCATACAATTTAATAGTCAGGGAAATAGCAGTAATAGCACCATTAACACAAATGACAATGCACAAATAGTGAAAATTAAATCATGAAAATCTCTATATTTTGACTGACTACTACTAGCATTTGGTATAAATAGTCAGGCTAATGTCAACCGGATTTGTAAAACGTGTGAGCAATTTCCTTTTTTATTTCTAAAACCATATTGCGTGTTAATACATGACACGCACATGCAACAAACAATATTCAATATAAAATTTATACTAATGAAAATGAGAAATGGTACTTGCAAAATTGTTATACTGTTACAGTGAAACTATAACAAAAGCTAACAAAGACAAATATAACAAACAAGTTATGGAAATAATACAGTTTTTAAGAAAAATAAAAAAAAATTAAGAGTCAAGTCAAGATTGGTACACTTGTCAAGATCGTGCTTGCGAAAAAATTCCATTTTAAGGAGTTTTCACTGTACATGTTCTTTTTTTATATCTATGAGCATACAAATGCAGTAACACAATTTTTTTTCAATATTTCAAGTGCTACTGACTGCTACTTCAAATCAAACAAAACTATGACAAAAATAAATCGCATGTGCTCAGGCATGCCACACATTTATGTGGATGTCAGTACAATTGCATGCCGATGATGGAACTACAATATAAAATTGTATTTTTGTTTTTTTGTCGAGAGTGTTTTTAAATTACACAGTACTTAAGGTAATTTTTAGTTTTTATATCATTTGTTTATGGTCACTAAATATTAATTGCTGAATAAAAGAACAATATTTAACATCAAAATTGCACTTTATAAAAATTTTTGAAATCAAGTACTAAAATCGTACATTTGTAAGTATGACAAATAGGAAATGTTAATAATAAAAAAATAATATCCATGGTCAAAAGCTGACCCTTCATAATAGCAGTTTAATTTGAGATAAATCCGCCAAATGACTTGTTTATTATACCTATGTAAGTTGGTAATAATGTCTTAAAGCAGAGAATTTTTTTTGAAAAAATTTTTTTAAATTTTTGTAATTTATTCTAATGAAATTATGGAAAAATTTATTAAAAATAATAAAAGTTTCTTAATTTTTATTTAATTTGTTAATAACATTTGTTTGTTAAATGAATCACCCAAAACTGCGATCATTTAAAATGATTGATTATGTATTTGTGTGGCCTCACAACAATTTTGCTATAAAAAAAAATCTTCGATCGAACAATTTTTTCGAGAAAACTGTGCGAGATACGAAAAAATAACTTATCACCTGATGATAATTCAATTGGCATGTCATTCTTTAACATAATAATTGCAGTATTATACACGCTGAAAAAACGCCCTGCTGGAAATATAAATGCTGGGACATACTCCATTTCCTATGATTCTAGTACAACATGTTTCCTTGCAAAGTATAATTATGTTTGTCCGCAAACATCATATATATGTTTATTGGCAAACATAATTATTTTTGACTAGTTCAAACATTTGGAAGTAGTGAAAAATGTCTGCGGCAAACATACAGTGGAGAGCACTTGTGAGTACATGTAAGTACTTTTTACACCTAAAGAACAGGCCGAAAAATGTTTGACACTAGAACTAAATTATACTTTTTTGTTATAATTGTTATTGAAAATAAAAATTATGTTTTTTTTCGACTTTTAATTGTGCAATTAAAATGAATTACTAAGAAGACAAGATTGCTTGATTACTAATAAGACAAGAATGGAGCAAAATTGATTATTAATAGGTTTTTTGTTAAAGTTCTGCCTATTATGGAGGCTCTAACTTTTCTAAAACTTCGGGTTCTGATGAGATCTTTAGCCAGATCGAAATACTAGTATCAACCTAGCTAATATGTTTGATTTGCTTTATTTTTGTAAATATACGGAGGTTGAAAGCTCGTTATAAATTGAAAATAACATAAAAATAATCTCTATGTATATAAAAACAAAAAACTAATATAACTGTAAAAAATATTACTTGAGCCAGAGTACAAACTAAAAATTTTTTACATAAATAGAACATTTTTGGTCTTCAAAGTTTAGTAACGTCATGATGCTTGTTAGGAAAAGACCTAACCACGTGCTTGATTACTAAGAAGACAAGAATGGAGCAAAATTGATTATTAATAGGTTTTTTGTTAAAGTTCTGCCTATTATGGAGGCTCTAACTTTTCTAAAACTTCGACTTCTGATGAGATCTTTAGCCAGATCGAAATAGTAGTATCAACCTAGCTAATATGTTTGATTTGCTTTATTTTTGTAAATATACGGAGGTTGAAAGCTCGTTATAAATTGAAAAGAAAATTATTCAAGTTCGAGGAATATCCACCAGAGGTGGACCCTGCACATCAAACAAGTTTTCAATTTATTTTTTTGATCAATGGTTATAATCTTTAACTTCAAACTCATATGTATATTAGTTCTCATGTAGTGAGTAAACTAGTTCATATGAATGTTTGATGTTTGGCATGTGATTGTTACCGCTTTCAAAACGTGTTCTGATGATGGGAGCCTAGAAAATTCCCGAAATAGATCTATCAACACATTCCTGAAAGGGTCAAATAATAAATTTGAAAACAAAAAACTCTATAGATTATTTGTTAGGACAATATCCTAATGAAGAAATATAGAGTATGGCCTCGAACTTGAATAATTTTCATTTTGATTAAATTATACTTTTCTAAAGGTACGCTGAATCCAAATCTGGCCTTAGATTCACTCTCCGACATCAGGCTCCGCGCTATATTAACGAGAAAAGTTTATTTTTTGATCAAAATGCTCCGATTTTTGACCTTCCTGGAAATACATTTTTCATAATACTTGTAACGTCACCTGAACAAACTACTCTTACCATTTTTTTTCAGTTTTTCAATTTTTAAGATAACATATTTCCTTACGACATTATTGTAAATTGAAATTCAGGTTGTAACCCACGAAAATGTCGTAAGGAAATAGGTTATCTTAAAAATTGAAAAACTGAAAAAAATGGTAAGAGTAGTTTGTTCCGGTGACGTTACAAGTATTATGGAAAATGTATTTCCAGGAAGGTCAAAAATCGGAGCATTGTGATCAAAAATACACTTTTCTCGTTAATATAGCTCGAACGTCTGATGTCGGAAAGTAAATCTAAGGCCAGATTTGGATTCAGCGCTGTTTTTTTTCGGCCTGAATCTTTAGGTGTAAAAAGTACTTGCATGTACTCACAAGTGCTCCCCACTGTACATATGCTATGTTTGCATGTCTCAACATAATATCTAAAAATTTAAAAATTGCAAATATATCTTTGTTTAGGTTTGAAAATTTGAATTATGTAAACATATATATATTTACCTGCAAGCATATTCAAAAGTAATTTGTTCTGCGTGTAGCCGTTAATATCGAAAATATTAAATTTTTTACATAAATAAAATTAAACGAAATGTATGCAAAATTGTGCGTCCACTTAGAAGTCCGTTCTGAGTAAAATGGTGGTATTTTATTGGTGGGGATAGTTTTCGAGAAAATTGGAATATTTTAATTTTTGAAAAATTTAAAACCGATTTTTGCAAAAAGTTCTCGGCAGAAGATTTTAGTTTCTGTTGCTAAATTGCGTTACCAGTTTTTATCGCAAAATTGCTTTTCCAGCAGTGGTAAGTTGGTATTTTTCTCACTGGGTATGTCTATTTCACTTTTTGATAGTTTGTACTTATTTAATATGCTCCTTACACGATATTTTATTAACCCATTATTTACCAAGCAGAGATTACTTGCGATTTTGTTTACAAAATTTCGTATGAAGATAGGTTGGTTTCCCAGTATGAATTTTCAGAAAATTCTAAAGAATAATCACGCCCTCTAGTGGTAGTGGTAATTAAAATTGAAATTTTACACTTTGTATGCACATAAAGTTTAAATATTTATTAAAAATTTTATTTTTTTGTATTAGCATGTCAAATTTCTATAACAAAAAAAAAAAAAAAACAGGGATGATAGGTAATACCACTAAAATACCGTTATCGATTTAAAGACCATTCAAGTGATTTTCTTTATTCCTAGAATACCGCTACCGAAATAATACCATTATCCGTAAAATACCGTTACCGATATAACTAGGATACCAATATCCTAAAAATACCGTTGCCGAAAAAACTCAAACTGAAATACCGTTACCGAAATAATTAAAATACTATTATCCGTAAGCTACACTTAGCGATATAACTAGAATACTAATATCCTTAGAAACCGTTGCAGAAATAACTATAATACCGTTATTGCTAAATTACCGTTACAGATTGAATTATCGTTACCGAAATAGTCTGACAAGATCAAAAAAGAAAATAATCGCTGCAAATATATAAATTTTCCCAAAGTTCAATCATAATCAATCATTAGAATTCGGGCATAATGGGGGCTCAAATTATCGATGTGCATTGTCATTACCAGAATAACTAAAATAATGTTTCTCTAAAATAGCGTTATCGCAATATATAAAATATCGTTACCTTTAAAATACTGTTACTGAAATAATCTGACAAGATCAAAAAAGAAAATAATCGCTGCAAATATATAAATTTTCCCAAAGTTCAATCATAATCAATCATTGGAATTCGGGCATAACTGGGCTAAAAAATATCGATGTGCATTGTCATTACCAGAATAACTAAAATTACGTTCGCCTAAAATACCGTTACCGAAATAACGAAATAAAAACGTTATCGTTAATATAATGTTACCGAAATAACTAAGATACCATTACCGCTAAAATACCATTACCAAAATGAGTATAATATTGTTATCGCTAAAAAACCGTTTTCGCTCTATTTTTAAGAATTTTTTTTAAAACTGTTTATGTTTTTAGAACTTATTTTTAAATTTTTATTTGGCAACTCTATTTGCTGAAACTTCTATGGTTCTTTGCTGGTTGCAAGAAAAAAGCTTATTTTTTATATTAAACTCAAAAAATTTTACAATAACGAAAATTATCTAATATGTCTATATCGAACAGAAAATCACATTTACTACACCAGTCGCATTTTTACATGTTAAATTTTATAGAAAATATAAGTGGCATGAGGAATTGATCAAGGGTCTTCAAATTTGATAAATTTGATGTACATTTAATTAAAAAAAGTAAACTCTTAACTGTATGCAGTGTTACCATATTGCCAGTTTTAACTGTTTTTTCCAGTTTTTAGAATGCGTAACAGTTTTCCAGTTTTTCATGAAAAAAAAAACAGTTTTTGTTTAATTTCAGCTTTTTTTTCAGTTTTTCCAGTTTTCAACAGTTTGACTGCTCGATTTACTTTCTTTTACTTGAATTTATAAATTTAATACAAAAGTTGCACAAAATGTGTCAATAAAAAATAATACTACGCATTGAATGCAACTGTGTAGTAAGTTTTAATTCCCTTTTTAGCATTTGTTTGTGTTAAAATTTTGTGGAATCAAACGAAATGAAAATCAAATTTAATCAAAAAGTGTATAACTGATATTTTTATGTAATTTAGTAAGATCTCAAAATGTGATGAATTATTTTGTTTTTATATGGTTTTGTAGCTATTTTTTGCTATATGTTAAATACTTAATATAACTATATTGTATTTTTTTTTTACTTTAAACAAGTACACAGAAAAAAAAACTATTGTTAATTAAAATGTAGTTTTATAACAGAGCACAACTTGTGATCTGTAATAACATAAATTTGAAAATATTTTTTTTTGTTGGTATAAATAAAAGTTAGTCTACAACAAAAATATTTTTTTTCTGTGTATATAAAATGCTTTATGTTATGTGTTTAATGTTTTTTATGTTGTTTTATGTTTAAATAAAATGCTATTGAATTCAAAATGCTCATATAAACTGGTGTTTCTACTGTTTTTTATTAAAAAAAAAAAAAAAAAACAGTTTTTTCTTAAAAAAACAGTTTTTTTTACAGTTTTTTGAAAAAAATACATGGCAACACTGACTGTATGTAACTTCGAGAAGCCATATTATCGCATATTGCAATTTTGCAAAATGTTCTCAGTCGGGTTTTCGCAAACGGTAAGAACTTTATTCAATGCATCTAATTAATTCGATAAAAAATAAAATAAAATAAAATAAATAAAAATAATTTTAAAAATTTAATTTTCATAATGTTTGCTAAAGTGGACCTTTGATATGAAGACTTCCAAATATTTTCGACACTTTTTGTTAAAGTATTTTAAAAAATTTAGAATTGATTTTCTTTATCCAACTATTTACAAATAATGATATTTTTCAAGCTAGAAAATTTATCAGAGATTCCATATCAGCTTTTGTAGCAATTGTAAGAGCCACAAGTCAACGACAGCTTATTACACTGTAAGAAAAATTTCATCTTTCAAATGACACACCAAAACCATGGTAAACGTATATTTAATTTAGGATTGTACTCCGTTGCAATAGATAAGGTCAAGCGATTTTTTAAGTGTTTTTTAAGTAAAATACATCGAAATCTCTTAGGAAATTACTTTATTTATTGTTTTTATATCGAAACTCAATGCCAACAATAATGGCAGTCCATTTCGAGACTTCTAACTTTGGATGATTTCTAATGAAATTTAAAGATTCTAACCATAAGACACTGAAATAACAACTGTTAGTATAAGTCAAATGTTATTACCCTGACGTTTACGATTTTATATTAAAAAATTGCATCCGCCTAAAAATTAACAGTCACCATTGTTACAATTAAGCTTAAACAAATAAAAATAAATAAAATCATTTCAAAATAAATTTTGATGTCTTATACTTTAAATACTCTCAACAAATCGTTTGAGTCAATGAAATTTAAAATTTAAATATCTTTTTAGCTTTACCTAACCTATTAAAACGGATTAATACCCAAAATTGAGGCTACGTGTTCGAGGGTTTTGGTGTGTCATTTGTAAATATGTCAAAAAGAAGTTATCGAGAAAAACGAACACGAAATTTTAAATTTTTCAATTGTTGTATGAAAAATTATGAGGTACACATATCAAATTCGATACTGGATATCTGAGATATAACGGGTTCAAAATCAGAAAGAGAACATCTACATTATATATACCCTATTCTTAACAAACCAGAGAAAAAATAAACTCTTACGATATGTGGTCAAGGCCGTTAAGAGGTTATGGAGCAGAAAGATAAGCCAAATGCGTCCAGCAATTGCATTAAAAATTCAGAGGGCATCGCTGTGAAGTTTTTTTTTTTTGATGAATTTGAAGATATACACTTAGAATCCTATGTAGGCAAAGACCACTACAAATGTAAAGGGTCCACCATCTAACGTTTTTTTTTTTCAACTAGTGCTTATTTCGTGAATGGTAACACTTAGCTCATGTCTGATTTGACAGATAATTAGTTTTATTCTTCCGCTGAACTAATATGGTTGTGTATACGCTTGAACAACGCTGGGAAATATTGCGACATTACTTTGAAAATCATGGTAATGTTGCAGAATGTGTGCGAAAATTGCGTACGGATTTTGGATTTTGTCGTTTGGCCACCTCGGAGCTGCGATTTGACACCGTTGGACTATTATTTGTGGGGTGCCGTCAAAGATAAGTGTTACGCCAACAAGCCAGAGACAACTGACGCTTTAAAGGACAATATTCGTGAAGCCATTGGTGAAATACAGCTGCACACAATCGATAATGTGCTTAAAAATTGGAAAATTGCTTAATAATTGGAGGCTACTGCATGGCCAGCCGAGGCAGCCATTTGAATGAAATATTTTCCATTATTAACCGGAAGGATTGTACTTTCAAATAAAAAAAGAAATTTGAGAAAATATTCAGTAGTTTTTTTATAGCATTTTCAAAAAAAAAAAAGTTATTTGGCGGACCCTTTAGTTAAAAACAAATGAAATTTCACTTAAAGAAATTACGACTTACATTTCAGTAAATTCAACTAACATTGTCATTTGTTTTTTAATGTTCCAAAAATGACTAACAATTGTAGTAAAATTGAACCACATGTTAGTAAAAAACAAACAAACATGTAAAAAATTAAACAACTGTAAAAAATTAATGTAAAATCATAAAACAGTTATTTGATGTGGTTTGTTTTTTTAAATGAACTACAAGGTTAGTAAAACATTTAATTGGTTCTCCAAATGACTGACATTTACATTAAAAATACAGAAACTGTATTACAACCTAAACAACTACATATTTTTAAAGCAGAAGTTCCCTGAGTGTAGATGCCACTTAACTGTGATTTAGTTCATAGCCCATTTAAAAAGTACAATTTATTTAAGCTGCATTTAAATTTACTATCGAAATCCAGATTAAACTAGATTTGATCACATGGTAGTGTATACATGAAGTAGATTTCGAAATTTGTTCAAATTGAATTTGAGGGTACTTTAATGTACCGTATACTTTACAATAATTCAATATTATATATACGCAATTTATACAACTTTATCGCTTAATTAAACCTAAATAAAAGAGCTCTTCTTAAGAGTGCTGACTACAAATGCGCATGTTGGGATAAATATTATGTTTATGTTCTCTGTCATATATTATCCAATATTTTGGTTATACTATTTGCTATTTTTGTTAACATTTAAACGGAAATATTCACATGTATATTTTATTAAAGCACGTGATTGTTGAAAAAAAAGAAGGAATTGTATCCGCAATAAAAACCACAATGCTTACGGAATACAACAAAAATGAAAATGGAAAGTACTAAAAATCACACCTCGTGGTAACGTCACAGAGAAATCAACTCAGTTTCGTATTAATATTACGCATCAGGGGCATCAACAGCAAAAGAAAGCGGAAATAAAGATTAATAATATATTATACTCGTGTATAATGACACACATTCGTACATTGTCATTCATGACTGGTGGCTGTGGTGATTGTTGGTTACGAGAAATGCGTATTTTAATGGTTGTAGAAGTTGAAACCTAATTTGCATGTTCTTAATTACAAGGGAGGTATACCAACCCGAACCGGCAAATCTTAATGAACCTCGGATATGTTGTAGAGAATAACATTGTAAGGGACCCGTGTTTTTTAGGCGTTACTAGGTGGGGTCAAAAATTACCCCATTTTATGTTTTTTTCGGTTTATTTCGTTCTATTAAAAGTAACTATAGACAAATTTGAAGGCATATTCACTGGTGCACAAATTATGCCCACAAATTTTATAGTATTTTTTGTGATTCCAAAAAGTGTGTTTTGAGTAACTTTAAATCTGGCATTTAATTAAAGAATTTTAGTTGTATTAAGCTAAAAATAATGCATAGCAATGCCTATTTAATTTCTGATATTCGAAACCGTCTGGTTTTATGCAACTTTTCCCGAAGAGCCTCTTTATCCCTATATTTCAATTAATTCAAAAATGTGGCAACTATGAGTCCACTATATAGGCTATATGGGTATCAAATTTTTTGTTTTCTTTAGCACTTTAATCCTGCGTACAAATAAATCTAGTGTTCGTAAACTTAAGACAAGTTTTCATTCAAAAAACATTCAATTTTTAACCCTACTTTTTAAACTTTAAACTTGGCATTGAGCAGTTAAAAAAAAATACGTCTCTTTTATTTTCTCCTTTACAACGTATCCGAAGTTCATTAAAATCCGCGAGTTCTGGAAGGGATACCTTCCCTTGTTAGTTAAAAAAAATACGAGAAAAAAAACACAACATTAATCGACAAGCGGGAATGCTACCAAACCTAACATATTGGTGTTGAAAAACAAATTTTCGTATCCAGAGTAAAAATAATATAACATAATCTTATATAATGTTATCCAGTTTTGTAAAATGTAATATAGTTAAGTATGGCATCGTCTATAGTAAGATATAATTTTACTTGCCACTGCAATTTTTCGAAAAACGGCATATTTCACTGTATCTTACAATATGTTATACCATACACTGAGAGAATTATCTAGTTTATATCAATGAATTTTTGCATTAGATGTATGAACTGTCACCGGAATTCATCCATTGAAACTTTGCATTAAGTTAATGTAGTTTTTCATAAAATTTAATGAAAAATGTTATATTATGTATTAAAATTTTATAATACTAAAGAAAAAGTTTCATTAAAACTATGAACTTTTTCATTAAGTTTAAGAAATTTTTCATTACATTGTGAAAAAAAATTTCATTAAAACTCTTCTCGCTGTGTACGTTATTAGACGGGCAAAATATAATTGTATTGGCAGAAACAAATTAATATATGGAATTAAACAAAACAACGTATTGCCCCAAATATATTTTTATTTTTTTTTAATTGAGGAAAGTGAAGTTTTTGTTTCGAAATCCATAACATCCAACACTAAGTTTTAATATCAACTAGAAAATTTTCATTGAAAATATCTATTGAAATTATTTTAACAAAGGTAAAAATAATTGATATGGCGCCATGGAAGTTTAGGCATAATTTGAGCCGAAAAATGAGAACATCAAATTGTATCAAATGTAAATCGAATTATATCGAAGTATATTAAATTGAATCTGATATTAAATTGTATATAATTAATCATAATTTTACACCATTTTATACAATTAAATACAGCCATGTATGGCCATGTACATCTGTTTTATATTGATCCATTCAAATTTATGTATGTTTACGTATATATATCTATGCACAGCGCATACTATGGGGATATCTGTATACATACAACCAAATTGTACCCTAAGTATGCGGTGTATCGAACAAATTGTCCTCATCTTATACGCTAGATGTATGAAAACTTTGAAGACAGTTCCCAAATTAAGCAAATGTCCCTATCGAATAAATGTGCCAACAGTATGCGCTTTGCATACATATATATAAGGTGGCGCAAAAGTAATCCTCCTATCAGAAAATGCTATACATAATAAATACATAATAAAAAAAAAAACATCGGAAGGTTATTTTTGCGCCAGCACATACTATTGGGACATCTGTATATACAACCAAAATTGTATGCGCTGTATCGAAGTAAATGTCCTCAACATATACGCTAGACGTATGAAAACATTGAGGACTGTCACCAAAGTAAGCAAATGTCCCAAAAATATACGGTGTATCGAAACCCTGTAAACCACCATACAAGTCTAGTGACTACATTTTGTATTGGTTTGGATCTGAAAGTTAAAACTATAAGCAATAAATTCAAATGAATGCAGACATGGGTGGCGTCAATTACATTTCACAATCATTCACTTGTGAAATTTTTCAATATCATTAAGAATTTCAGACCTACTCGTGGGCTTAAACGCTTCCTTAGAACATTTGTCAAATTGTTAACACCAAACATGGGGATTAGTAACGACATCTGGTTATTTAATTACAGGGCAATTACTCAATTACAACCAATTACAACCAATTACATGTAATTAGGCATAAAAAAGTAATTGGCCGGTAATTAAATACACAAATATTGGTACTATGTTCCATGTCTGTTATTGACAAAATCTAAAATTTTCGAAGGAAGCGTTTAAGCCATCAAGTGTGAGCGTAGGTCTGAAATTATTAATTATACGATTATTTCACAGGTGAATGATTGTGAAATTTAATTGACGCCACCCATGCCTAAGTGAATGAAAAAATCTTGTAAGTTCCAAGTAATTTTTTAATTTTTCGATTTTTGAATGATTTGAGTTCTTTAGGTAAAGACTTTTCAACATTGCTGCTCTCAATTCAAAAAAAAACATTGAGAAATAAGAGGCATCTTAAATCAGTTTCAACATGAAACTTTTTTAACAATTGCGTTAATCTCGCCAATTTATTTTTTATTTTAAATATAATATTACTATCAAGGAAAACAGTACCAAAACAATTTTTCTACCATTTAAGTCCCATTTCATTACATTTAAATTGGCGCTTGTGTATTGGGAGCATTTCCTTGTTTGTTTTAAGTAAGCCCCCAGTAGTTACTGAATGTTTTTTTAAAACTTATTGCATATTTTTTTATATCTGCCATTGTCATTTAATTGCTTAACTTGTATGGATTTAAGTTTATATTTCACTGAAAGGGTATCTTTCCACCCTTTTCATTGCAATCAATAGAACAACGATATTATTTCAGTATGTAGAATTTTGTTTAAAAACTTAACTACATTTTTTTTTTCTTAATTTAGGGCAGGTATCATATGTTAAAAAATTGAACAAACAGTAATTTTTTCAAAACAAATATAACTGAAAAATATTTTAGTTGCAGCACCCAAAATATTAAGAAATCAAATTTCAATATGATTGTACTATCTAATTGAATTTGTTGGTTTTAACCACCAAAATACGCTTTTCAATTCGGTTGGCACTTTATTTTTCTGTGTGCACCGAAATCTATTTTTTTAACTGAATATTGATTTGCTCTTATTTAAATGATAAATACATGGACCGGATTCCAAATAAAGCTGAATTTATTTGAAATTTTCTTTTGTTTTATTTTAAATTATAAATATTTTTAACTGCATCAGTAGCTACGCATAAAACTCAAGATAGTTTAAGTTAAAGAAAAGTAAGAAAAGTAAAACTAAAAATAGGTATTTGTCACGGCTGGACATTTTAAGCTAATCATAACACACTAATGCATGCATTTTGTTTGCAATGAAAAGCCCCCAGTGATGACCCCTTCAGGCATAACCCCCAACCTAGATATTGGAATTATAATCTTTTTTCGGATTTAATCCTCAAGTAAGTCAAGTAAGGTTATTGCCGTTTGCAAAATGACAGAAGTCAATTTTTCACAAAGACAGTGTAGAAAACTCTCCAGCTCGATCGAGGGCCGGCTACAAATTTCATTTATACCGAACTATTTTTATGTTGCAAGTACTTAATATCAAACAAAAATATGAATATAATAATAAATAAATTAAACTTATTTAAAAAAATTACTAAATGAATAACAAAGGGCCCGCCATCTAACGTTTTTTTTCAACTAGTGCTTATTTCGTGAATGGTAACACTTAGCTCATGTCTGATTTGACAGACAATTAGTTTTATCCTTCCGCTGAACGAATATGGTTGTGCATACGCTTGAACAACTCTGGGAAATATTGCGACATTACTTTGAAAATCATGGTAATGTTGCAGAATGTGTGCGAAAATTGCAATTTTTCTTCGAAAATGAGCAAGGAGTGGCCGTTACAGTCAATGGCGATCGTTATCGGGCCATGTTGAATGAATTTTTGTTCACAAAAATTGAAGAGGAGGATATTGGCAACATTTGGTTTCAACAGGACGGAACAGGAAGCCATTGGCGAAATACAGTTGCACACAATCGATAATGTGCTTAAAAATTGGACCGATCATGTAGGCTACTGCATGGCCAGCCGAGGCAGCCATTTGAATCAAATTATTTTCCATTATTAACCGGAAGGATTGTACTTTCAAATAAGAAAAGAAATTTGAGAAAATATTCAGTAGTTTTTTTTTTATAGCATTTTCAAAAAAAAAAGTTATTTGGCGGACCCTTTATTTTGATAAATTTGAAAATTGAAGGTGCATGAAAAAATAAAATGCGCCTTCGTGCTGATGTACAAATCAAAATTGTGATAAATTGTGGATCCAGGCAAAAAATAAATTATAAACTACGGTTTGATCCGACTGTACAAAACAATAAATTCCCTTCTCAGGTAATTGTTTTGAAAAGATAAAGGCTTTTTATGATATTGTATTTGGCGAAATTTTGAATACTTCCTTTTTGTATTTTAGAATTAATTCATTTGAAAAAAGGAAAATTGCGTCGTACGTACATTTACATGCATGCATGTACACTCAAACAAATAAGTTAGTAAATCTTGTAAATCAAGTATACTATTTTTCATCAAAATTGTTTGCTAAAATTATGTTTTCAGCTAAAATTTTAGTTATACTTATTCAGCACTTAACTGTTTTGAACTATTGTATTACTAAGATTTTACTAATGTTTTACTAATTTATTTTGTTAGAAAAAAATTGAGCTGATAAGCAGTTTAATAGTATGGACGCCAACTAGATTAAAAAATAAACGCATAATGAGGTAGTTGTAGTGGCATATCAACATAAAGTAGAGAAGAGGAAAATTAAACTAAAAGCAAAACAAAATTAAACTAAACAAAGACATATACAAAAATCAACCATGGAACAGGTTTATATCTGTTTTTCATACTGTGGATTAAAACAACTTAAATTTTGTGTTGTCACCAATTTGTGAAAGTAGTTGTCTATTAATTAAATTAAAGACAAAATAAAGTATTTAAATTTAATAATGATTAAATGTTTATTTATAAACTAAATGTTTGAAATGATTATGAATGAAGTTTAAATTGTAAAAAAATATTCGGTAATTTTTTATGTTTCCGTTTTCTTATTGCAAAAACTGGTTGTATATTTCATATTTAGTTATTTTTTCTAAGGCTTCTTTTAAAAGATTTCATTATTTAGAAAACCATTGATGTAAGTAATAAAAAGATAATTTTGTTTATATTATATATATTTACTTCTCCATATTTTTTGATATTACATTAATTCTTGTTGTCAATACTGAAGTATGAACATTTTTATATTTTGTAACTTCCAACTTATTGTAAATTATTTTTAAAAGAATCGCAAAAAATATTTAGGATTTTCAGCAAAAAAATTAACTAAAATATAATTTTTCAGTCTACTAATATTCAGCAAAATTTTTATTAACTTTTAGCAAGTGCTTTTTAATTTTTAATCCACTTAGTGTTAGCAAAACTACTTATTTTGTTGCTAGAAATCAGCTCGCTAATTTTCAGCAAAATATTTTGCAGACATTAGCATTTTTTTGCGAGCACCCTCCTAACTTAAATTTTGTTGACTGCAAAATTTTGTTGCTTTTTACTAACTTTTTTTTTTTGAGTGAATTTTTACAGTAAACCCTCTCCATTTTACATTCTAAGAATATTATTATTCCCTAAAGTGTTCAATGAAATCAAATTTGAAAAACACATAACTTATTAATTTTAACATAATATTAATCTTGCAGTATACATGACATACTTCGGAAAGTACACCTATTTGAGGGTCAATTATATGTATGTAAACTTTAATATGTACCTTATCATAAAGGGGTTAATTATTTCTTCTTTGTATTTCTTTAAACGAAAAACAAATATATTTCTCATTACTTTCAACGTAATTCCATTGCCAAATAGTGCCCTTAGTAGAAAGCCAACACTCATCATTTATGTACCGTGTTTTAATGCCTTGTCTTTTGCAAATAACTGTGTTTAATTGCGAAACAAAAGTATGTTGTTTAAACAAAATGTTATAAAAACAGATGCAGCTCGAATGAATAATGTTAAAACAAAGCAAAAAATAAATCATATAATTAGCGAGTCGCTTTTTAATAAAAAACAAAAGAAATCTAATGTAAATATTTAACAAAATAATATATGAATTATGTACACAGAAAAAAAAACATTGTCAAAAAATAACAATTAAACTTTTGTTTGATTTCAAAATCACTTTTAATTAAAAAACTATTAATGTGTATTAAATGTTTAAAAAAACTTTAAATTTTGTGTAAAATAAATTCGTTTTCAATTAAACCTTTTTTTTATCATCATTTGTTTCAATAAAAAAATTTACACAAAATTTAAAGTTTTTCTAACCCATACAAAGAAAAAAATTTTGTCATTAAAATTTCAAATAAACTTTTGTTTGATTTCAAACTCACTTTCAGTAAAAAGTTTAATAATATGTATTAAATGTTTAATTGAAAATGAATTTGGTGCATACAAAATTTCCAATTTTTATAATCCATAATGACAACAAAGGAAAAATTTAAAAATTTAAATAAATTGCCAAAACAGAAATAAAACGCTATAATTTAAAAATATCACCAAAAATTTAAATTTTTCGAGATATATACGTTTTGAATTTTACTTAAGGGATTTTTTCAATTTTAGCGCCTTTTTCAATTTTGTTGCTTTTTGATCATTTTCTAATAAATAAGTGATAGTTTTAATTTTGGCGATCTTATAAAAATTTTTCAATTTTAGCGTTTTCTTTTTTTTATTTCTGGTAATTATTTTGCAATATTTTTTTTTTAATTATTGCTATTTTTAAATTTTACATTTTTTAATTTTGCCGATTTTTTAAATAAAAGCGTTTTTTATTTTTGGCGATTATTTTTTAGCGATTTTTCCCAATTTTTGGAGAAATTCTTATTAAAGTTTTAATACTAAACAAGTTGATTTAAAATATTCAATTAAATTTTTAGTAGAAGTGATTAAAACTTTAATTGCAATGAAAATCAATTATATATTTACAAATTATTTTAACTGATACTATAATTTCCTTAAATGGACCGAATTCAATTAAATTTTTAATTAAATCAACAAATATTTAAAAAAAAAATTCGATTTTAGTTTTTTCTGTGTACAGAGGTACCCTATTTCAATGCAATGTTTTTAGAGATTAAACTTTGTAGAAAAATGTATTGCTTTTAGCAAAATTTTCTGCTGATTATAAAAAAAATATTAAGATTTAAGAATATTGCAATTTGGTAAACCCTGTTAAAATACAAACTGTACCACAGGGTGTCTTATTCGATCGCCACTGCTGAGGAAACGTTTTCAAAAGCTTTTAACCAGGAATGACAGGTAATACTGCTAAAATACCTTTATCGATTCAAACCCCTTTCAACTGACTATCGTTGTACCTAAAATACGGTTACCGATATAATTGAAATACCGTTATCTGTAAAATACCGTTACCGATATAACTGAAATACCAATACAATTAAAATACCATTACCGAAATAAGTGAAATACCGTTATCCTCAAAAACCGTTACCGCAATAACTGAAAAACCGTTATTCCTAAAATAACGTTATCGAAACAAACGAAAATACCAAATACCAAAATAGTCAATCTACAATTAACGCTAAACACCGTTACCGAAATAACTGAAATATCGTTACTCCAAAAATACGGTTACCGAAACAAACGAAACTAGTGCTGCTATTATACTTTGAAAATTTATTGATTTTAAAAAAGAACATTTTTTTTCAAATAAAAAATCTTTTAAAACTAAAAAAAGATATTAAACTCTAATAACTCAGGAAAAAATATATATTTTGTATAAGATTTTTAACCCTTAACAACACTCTGTGTAAGTACCATGAATTTAATAAATATTAAATATTTTTTTTTCCAGAGCAGTGGGGGTTAAATGTCCCAGCAAAACTTTCTATTGCCCGGATTAAGAAATTAAGGTCGGCAACTGGTTAATTTTCTACAACAAAACCTGTTATTTTAACAAGGGCATGTAAATTATGCTAACACCTTCTAAAACACATATTACCTTCAGTATAAATGTATTGACTTTTTTTTTAAATTTAATTATTTTTTTTTTTTGTTTATATTGGGTATTAAATTAAAAATTGTTCGCCAAGGAATGGCTGTTGTATAAAACAAAACAACTTAATACTCCACCTAAATCACCAGATGTTAATCCGATCGAGCACATATGCATCATCTTGGTCTCCAAATGCGAAAACGAGAGATAAGAGGAAGGAATGATCTCAAAAGTAGTATAATTGAGTAATGGTCGAAAATTCCCAGTTTTAGTTAGTACTCAACGTTTAGTTTATTTAATGCAGTCACGGCTTCAACAAGTTTCAAAAAATAAGGGGTATCCCACTAACTGCTTATACCATAAAATGTTATAAAAATACAGAAATTTTCATTAGAACTCAAATTATACAAACTTTTGTGATGTTAGTCTCACATCTTTTAAAAATTTTGTCATATACACCAAATTCTGTTTTTACGCGACCTTTTTTTACGCAAATTTGATTTAACGCGATTTCAAAAAATTATTGTATTCTGTTTTTACGCGGTTTTATTTGATTTAACGCGGTCTAATTCTAGTGATGAAAGTGATGTTGAAGTCTATCGTAAACGATTGCGAATACTATCAGAAATTGATGCTGATTAAAAATTTATTCTTATTCTAGTTTTTAAGTGTTTTTTTAAATGAACTGTTTTTTTCTATTATTTTGGTTAATTTTTGTTAAAATAAAATATGTGAATTTGAATTATACATACTTTATTCGTCTTATTTTAGCTGAAATTTAACATGTGGAACCTATCCCCTCGTTTTATATGGATACACTATGTTTTTTTACGCGATTTTTTTTACGCGAGTTTTCGAGGAACGTATCTATCGCGTAAAAACAGAATTAGGTGTAATTACATAACTACAAGAATTATAGTTATTTTTGTTGTTGTTAATATTTAATACTATACTTATTATTAATGAACTAAAATAAATTGTTTCATTCTATTTAAACACCTTAAAGGCTTATTTTTTATTAAAATACATAGTTTATACAGCTGTATACTTTTTTTGTGATACACTGTATATAGCTGAAAGGTTACAATAGTCTGTTAATTGAAATTAAATTAGTACTGCGTAATATTTAAAAAAAATCCCGACAAATGTCACCAATATCAAGTCTGTTCGATCACTTTTCCAGTAAAGTCCAGTAAAAATTACTTAGTAACAAAATTACAGAGAGTAAGACAAATCTAAAAAAAAAAAAAAATAAACGAACGGAAAATTTTTAAGAATTGGTAAAATAGATAAAACAGCCAAATGTTAAAAACAAAACTAACTGGTTGTTATGGAAAAGATAAAAGATAATTGAAATTGTCGACCAGGTTGTTGTGGTGTACTGGTTAGCGCGTTGGACTGTTACACAGATGGTCCCAGGTTCGATTACCGATGACGACAACAACAATTTAGAAAAATTATATATATGAGTTTTATATCCCTCATATGTATAGCAGCGCCCACCTTCGGTGTTTCCATAGCACTTAACCACACCGAAAGTAAACTAATGAAATATGGCTATGAACCAAAAAGCTTCATTAAGTTCGCCAACTCTCCATCAGGTGGCGAGCAACAACTGTTCTAAGACTTATCATCTCGCGCATTTAAAGTGTTGCCATGTTTGAAGAACTTCATCTTTCCCCACCTTTCACCTCTCTAATATCCCCTTTCCAAAGAAAGAAACACTTAATTAATAGGAAGAATTTCCTAAGTGTTGCGTTTCTTTTCAAAAAAAAAAAAAAAAAAAACGAAGTTTATTTATTTTATTTATTTGGTACACAGTGCAACAAGAACGAGTCTTTTATAGCACTGTACATATAACTTTAATCACAAATGTAGCATATAAAAAGTTTGACTAATATAAAAGATTAATATACAATTAGGCAAAATACAGTAGGCAACAAATAAATAATTTTATAAAACAGTTCTTGATGATTTAAAGAAAATACTAAATTTAAAAAAATAAAAAAAAAAACAATGATATTAAAAAAAAAATAAAATAGTTTAATTAAAAAAAAAAAAATAAAATAGTTTAATTAAAAAAGTTAAGAAAAATGCTTAAATATTTCGCGTTTAAAGTGCTTAGCATTGCTTGTTGCTTGGATATTGTGGGGTTGTCGGTTCCAGAGCCGAATGGAGCTTATAAAAAAATGTCTTTCAGATATCTGATTACGATATCGAAAACTGTTTATCTTTTTTCCTCTATTTGATCTAGAGAAGATAAGACGATTGTATAAATAGCCTGGTTGTTTTGAATATATAGTTTTATGTAAGAAAATTAGACAGCGGCATTTTAACAGGTTATCAAAAGATATGTTGTATAACTGCTTTGCATAACGAGAAATTCTTGAGAACCGCTTAATACCAAAAACGTATCTGGCGATATTATTGAAAGTAACGTTAAGTTTTTTCTGACTTGCCGAATCACAGCTTGAAAAAAGTTCACACCCATACAACAGTGTTGGCATTAGATATGTCTTTGCCAATAACATACGTATTTCAAACGGAGTGTAATATTGGGTCATCCACAGATTGCGTAACATAGAGAACGTTCTACCACATATTGCATTAATGTGGTTAGACCAGTCAAGTTTAGAATTAAATATAACACCAAGATTTTTAGCTGATTCGACTATTTCTATATTCGAATTGTTTATTTGGATTGGCGGAAAAGATGTGGGGATCAGTTTGTTCTTACCAATTACCATAGCTTTAGTTTTCCTAGCGTTTAAGCAAAGACCATTCCTTGAAACCCATGAGTTTATTCTGTCTCGGTCCTGGTTTAGCTTACTAATGCATTCTGTGGTATCGGATGGTTGGCAACTGATATACAGTTGTACGTCATCCGCATACATTTGTATTCCACAGTGTTTAAGTTGAGAAGGTAAATCATTTGAGTATATGGAATATAAAAGTGGACGAAGTATAGAACTCTGTGGTACCCCTCTCGATACTAAACAACTATTTGATTTGTCATTACCATAGTAAACTGCCTGGGATCTATCTTGTAAATATGAAGATATTAATTTTACCGCAGTTGGTGAGAAATTGCACATATGTTTAAGTTTAAGGCAAAGAATAGAGTGTTCCACAGTGTCAAACGCTTTCGAGTGATCCAGTAAAACTAGAAAACATATTCTTTTCTCATCAACATTAATTCTTAATTCCTCAGAGACCTCTAATAAAGCAGAAACACAACTATGTTGTGGTCTAAAGCCAGATTGTTTATCAGTAAGCAAGGAGTTATCCTGTAGTTATTTACTTATCTGTGAACGAAGTAAGCGTTCAAAGACTTTTGACAAGTATGGCAAGATTGCAATTGGCCGATATTCATGATCAGATTTTGGTGTGGGAATAATTTTTGCATGTTTCCACATATAAGGGAATGTGGATGTTGTTAAAATTGTGTTAAACAGATGAGTTATATGAGGCAGAATGTATGGTAGAATTAGCTTTATGAATTTTGGGTGAATTCCGTCATGACCAGCAGATTCAGACTTAATACTCAAAATAGATTCAAGAACATCTTCCTGTGTAGTAGTTTTAAAGTCAAAGCCGTGTAATATTTGATTTTCAGAATTGTTACTGTCACTGATATTAATGTTATTTGGCGCAGGAGTATTAATATTATGTGTGCTATGGTGGGCAAAAATTTCTGTGTAAAAATTAGTATCAAGAGTTGGCATTGGTATATTTATAAATGATTGATTAAGCTGATTGACATCTATACGTTCTTTGGCATAATTTTTTTCTTGGTTTATAATTCCCATGTTACGAATTGATTTCCATTTCTTTTTCGAACTTACTGCAGATTTAAAATGCTCTTCATAGAATTTTGACTTGGCAATCTTTACTTGCATGTTTACTCTGTTTCTCAAGGACTTAAAAGTTTGATGAAGCTTCGTAGTTTTAAACCTTTTCCATCTCGCATAGGCATGATTTCTTTCAGTGATTAGTAACTTTATTTCATTTGAAAACCAAGGGTGTTCATATCGAATGCGTTTTGTTTTGATTATAATGTATTTGTTATAAAGTAAGTCCATATTGTTGTGTAGAAAATTGACTTGATCATCTACATTTGGCATAAAAAGGTTTTAGAAAAGCTAGAGCCTCCGTAGATTTACAACTTTTTACTGGCAAATATATATATATATATTCTTATCCGAAGAAGTATATCGTTTTTATTTTGGACTTAAAGATAATATCGGCATATAGATTTGAATAAAAAATGAAACAACTTAAAGTGAGCGGAGTTGGTGTGATTTGGTCAATTTCGAAAATTTCTGATATATATCATGAGTTTCCGATACATCAAACAGGAATTGCCCGAATTAATTTTTTGTACACACATACTCAATGGAGGGAGCTCTTAGCAATTAAATTATAAATAACTAATTAAAAATAATTCAAAAAATCCCAAAAGCATGTAACTTTGAAGAGCTCAATTTTCGGAAATTGTTATCAGATTTCTCTGATCCAAAAAGCATTCGATTTACATGATTGTCTTCTTTAACAATTATGAAATAAAAAAAAATACATATTAACAAAATGCATTTTTGATTCAAATGCAATTTTTAAACGCATTTTTGAATTGTTCCACAAATTTTTTTTAAACATGCACGATTGGAAAATTTACCATTTTCTATATAAAATTAAGTTTTACAAACACCATTTAACTTTCTCGATTAAAAAGAAAGGTTTATCTATTAGTTCCATGCCAGAAAATTTAAATTTTTGCATAATTTTTAATTTTTATATTTTCAACATGTTTTGAAACTGTTTTAAAATACATTCTTTATAAAAAGAGATGCAAAATGCATCCAGAAATTTGCAATTGCATCAACATTTATTTTTTTTAGACATTGAAAATGAAACAAATCAACCGTGGGAATCGAGTACTTAGAGAAATCCGATACACCTTTCGGATATATGGCTCTGCAAAGTTACATACTTTTGAGTCTTTTGGAATTAAATAATTTTCATTTTCATTGCACAATTAAAGGTCAAAAAAACATAATTTTTATTTTTAATAAAAATTATATCAAACTTGTATAAAAGACAAAGACGGTCTTGTTTACTCCCCCTTTACATCTTGTTTTTAAACAAAACAAAATAAGTGTGAAAATAAAAAGAAGAAAAAAACAAAAGAGTGTACATAACAAACAAGTTTCCAATTTATTTTTGATCAATGGTGATAATCTTTAACTTCGAGCTCATATATTAGTTCTCATTTAGTGAGAAAATTAGTTTACATTAATGTTTGGTGTTTTGCATGGAATTGTCACTTCTTTCTAAACGTGTTCTGATGATGGGAACCCAGAAAGTTCCCGATATATATCTTTCAACACATTCCTGAAAGTCGTCAATTAATAAATTTGAACACAAAAACTCTATAGATTATTTGTTATTACAATATCCTAATAAATAAATATAGAGTATGGCCTCGAACTTAAATAATTTTCTACAGTTATATTAGTTTTTTGTTTTTATATACATCGAGATTATTTTTATGTTATTTTCAATTTATAACGAGCTTTCAACCTCCGTATATTTACAAAAATAAAACAAATCAAACATATTAGCTAGGTTGATACTAGTATTTCGATCTGGCTAAAAATCTCATCAGAACCCGAAGTATTAGAAAAGTTAGAGCCTCCATAATAGGCAGAACTTTAACAAAAAACCTATTTATAACACAAGGGAACAAAATTGAACTTTTTTTTGTTGATTTGAAATTTATAGCAAATTTTTACTAATTTGAGGTCACTGATTTCAAATCTAATCTTCATTTTTCTCTATCAGCTCGACTTTTCGAGATATACCGTTATGTTCAAAATTAAGGCACTTCCGCTACATATATTGGAATAACTTGAAAACGGTTCACTATATTAAATTAAAAAAAAAAAACCGAAACTCGTAAACAATATTCTCTTTAAGCCGTGGTTACATTGTTTTTAAATTTTCCAAGTATTTTTAGAGATATCGTTCAAGTTTTGAAAAAAAAATTAAAATTTAAAAAAAAAAAAAAAAATTTTTTGTTCTTTAAAAATTCCTAAAAAATGAAAATGGGACAAAAATCACAGTTTTGGTCTAAAAACAGTTAGTTAAATATATTTCGAATGAAATGAGCTTTATTTCATTGCAATCGGTGCACAACTTTTGATTTTGTTCACGGTTTACTGAATTGATATAAATCGCGATTTCCATACAAAAATAACATTTTCTAATGTGTAAGTGTTTGTATGTAATAAGTTAGTTTTTTATGATTATAAGAATTAAAAAAATTAAGTAATAAAAAAAGATTTCATTTTTATGGTTGCGGTTGCAAACTCATAACGCCTATAAATTTTATTGTTCCTTTATGACACCTAGTCGGTTATTTATAACTGAGGCAATTGTAGAATATTCTTCTTTAGCTTTAGTTGAATGTGCAATCGGCAACGAACCCAATTTATTACCGTTATGCAGAAGTACACATTTTAGGCTGCGTTTAGAAGAATCTATAAATAGTCGCCAGTCATTTGGATCATACTCCTCTAATCCCATCGCTGTTACTAAACCAGGAACATCTGAACAATAAACAAATTCATCGTCTTCGGAAAAGAATGGAAGTAAGTTTTTTTCTCTGTTACGGTAGTATGAAATTGTTGTTCCTTGGGTTAACAGATTTTTTTGCTTTAATCGAGAAGCAAGAATTTCAGATGCTTTGTTAGAGATTCCAAGGTCTCTCACTAAATCACTAAGCTCCACCTGATTAAATTGCTCGCGTTCAGAAGAAATATCTAAATGGAAGTCATCTGATCCACATTCAGAAATTGGTGAAGGAACATTTTGTCGTAAGTCGTGAAAATTGTGTGTAGATGTAGATGGTTGTGGTTCTGAATCCTCACTAGAGTACAGGACTGGTTGGGTAATAGACAACACGTTAGGATAAATCCATTTAGACCGGTTTGTTTTATTAATGCCTGTTATGTTGACAGCGCAAAAATAACAATCATCATAATGATTCGAAGGTTCCCGCCAGATCATTGGTGTTTTATACTTGAACTGGGTCCGTTGCTTGTTTGCCCATAACCAGTGTTACCATATTGCCAGTTTTAACTGTTTTTTCCAGTTTTTTAGGATGCGTAACGGTTTTCCAGTTTTTCATGAAAAAAAAAACAGTTTTTGTTTAATTTCGGTCTTTTTTTCCAGTTTTTTCCAGTTTTTAACAGTTTGCCTGCTCGATTTACTTTCTTTTACTTGAATTTATAAATTTAATACAAAAGTTGCACAAAATGTTTCAATAAAAAGTAATACTACGCATTGAATGCAACTGTGTAGTAAGTTTTAATTCCCTTTTTAGCATTTGTTTGTGTTAAAATTTTGTGGAATCAAACGAAATGAAAATCAAATTTAATCAAAAATGTATAACTGATATTTTTATGTAATTAAGTAAGATCTCAAAATGTGATGAATTATTTTGTTTTTTATGTTGTTTTATGTTTAAATAAAATGCAATTGAATTCAAAATGCACATATTAACTGTTTTTTCTACTGTTTTTTTATTTAAAACAAAACAGTTTTTTATTAAAAAAACAGTTTTTTGGAAAAAATACATGGCAACACTGCCCATAACCTTAAATACTCTACACAGTTTTTACATACAGTATTAGGAATCCAGTACTTGTCACGGGTTTCCATGGTAAATCCGAAGTAGTCAAAATAAATTTTTTTTATAAAATCTGACACACTTTTTCTATTTTTTATAAACGTGCATTCGCCACATATGTTACAAAAATAGTTGGGATTGATTTTACTGGTGTTTCTTGACGTAGTCATAGCCCAATTTTGACATATATTTCAAAGTAACACAGTTTTCTATAAATAAAACAAGGGATAAAAATCAAAAGTTTTTTGTGTTCACTGATGAAATGTTCTACGTTAAATTTTTTTAATATTTTTCGCTTTCGTAAACACTTGCTGAATGAGAAAAATTGGTTGAATGAACCCATATAAATACTTCGTAGTTTTTTACTGGAGTACCTAGAAAAAATTATATCCACAATTTTATTGACAGTCACTTATGAATGAACACATGTGTTAAGGGGAATTTCTTTAAAAAATCATCCGTTACCAACGGTAAACCACACATCAATTAAAACAAGTGCACTTTTCTTTTTTCTCTTTAATTGACTGTGAACTGACTAGGTGTCATAAAGGAACAATAAAATTTATAGGCGTTATGAGTTTGCTACCGCAACCATAAAAATGAAATAATCTTTTTTTAGTACTTAATTTTTTTAATTCTTAGAATCATAAAAAACTAACTTATTACATACAAACACTTACACATTAGAAAATGTTATTTTTGTATGGAAATCGCGATTTATATCAATTCAGTAAATCGTGAACAAAATCAAAAGTTGTGCACCGATTGCAATGAAATAAAGCTCATTTCATTCGAAATATATTTAACTAACTGTTTCTAGACCAAAACTGTGATTTTTGTCCCATTTTTATTTTTTAGGAATTTTTAAAGAACAAAAAAATTTTTTTTTTTTTTTAAATTTTAATTTTTTTTTCAAAACTTGAGCGATATCTCTAAAACTACTTGGACAATTTAAAAACAATGTAAGCACGGCTTAAAGAGAATATTGCTTGCGAGTTTCGGTTTTTTTTTAAATTTAATTTGGTGAACCGTTTTCAAGTTATTCCAATATATGTAGCGGAAGTGCCTTAATTTTGAACATAACGGCATATCTCGAAAAGTCGAGCTGATAGAAAAAAACCAAGTGCAGATTTGGATTCAGCGTCCCAAATAACCTTAAAAACTATATTCAGTTCTTAATCAACAGAACCATTGTTCCCTTGTGTAATCAATTTTGCTCATTTTCTTTTGAAATTAATCTTAAAAGCACAAAGCTTGAAAAAGTAGCGAGTTTTTGAAAATTTTAAAAACTGAGTACGGATTTGTGTTATAGGTTTCATAGAGAATATATTCTTTTAATATAGTGAACAGCGGAAGACATGAGGTAAAAAAATTTTAATTTTTTCGTGATCTTTCAAAGAATAAAGAATATTTTAAGTAAATGCTAAATTGGTCAATGGAATTATCAGACATTTCAAGAGGATATCAAATAAAACACTATCTTTGTCTCTTCGGGGTTTGGAACAATTGAAGCGACAACATTTTTGCCCAGTGTATTTTTTCTTAAACAGATTTATTATTTTCACAATATTATTAGTAGTTTTATATACAGATATTTTTTTCATTTCTTAAAATAAAATATAAGTTATAAAAACAACAAATTATTCAAGTTAAAATAATTGCATGCTTTCAAATGTAAAACATTGCAACTTTTTATAAATGATTACTTAGTTTGGTAAATATAATCAAATGCAATATTATTTTATATTATTATTTTTATTTTTTTTTTTTTGTGCAGCAATTCTTAAATACTTTTCATCTCTATTTAAAAACTTTTTTGCTTAGAATTCTTTTGAAACTTTTTTTTTAAATTTTGAAATAAATGTATGAGTGCATGGTAAACAGTCATGCAGATGTGTGTGTAAACGTTAGACTTAAAGGTTGTTTGATGAGTTTTAAACCCAAAACTTTTTTAAATATCTTCTATAAAAGTTTTAATAACACCGTTCAACAAAATTAGAAAAATGTTGTGCATTAGCATTTATAGTAATTAAATGTGCTAAAGTCCCAAAACTTATTTAACAAATTGTGAAAAGCAATCTGATGTAGGCGTGTCCCTATCCGGATTTCATTCCTGCCTAAGGAAATCTTCAGGGGACTTTGTTATTATAATTTCTAGAGATATTTGTTATGTTAAATCACAAACTCAATGAGAATTTCTTGTCCTCGTCTAGGAGCGAGATTCAAAACTTAAAATATCAAAAAAAAACAAAAAACAACAACAAAAAATTGTCACAATTGGCTTTGTCATCTTCCAAATACTACTCTGTTTTTTTGACAGACCTAGCAATGTAGTGACGTTTATTCAAGTAAATCAACAATAGAAAATCATATGTTTTCTATTAGTGTCAGTTACATTTAAATTTGCACAAGCACCTGCATATTTGTTATTTAAATTTATTTTCATCGGGATAAACATTAATTGCATTTATAGTAATTAAATGTGCTAAAGTCCCAAAACTTATTTAACAAATTGTGAAAAGCAATCTGATGTAGGCGTGTCCCTATCCGGATTTCATTCCTGCCTAAGGAAATCTTCAGGGGACTTTGTTATTATAATTTCTAGAGATATTTGTTATGTTAAATCACAAACTCAATGAGAATTTCTTGTCCTCGTCTAGGAGCGAGATTCAAAACTTAAAATATCAAAAAAAAAACAAAAAACAACAACAAAAAATTGTCACAATTGGCTTTGTCATCTTCCAAATACTACTCTGTTTTTTTGACAGACCTAGCAATGTAGCGTTGCGACCTATCATTTCTAAATGACTTTAGGACGCAGATCACAAATAATGCCTTAAAATGTCAAGAATTATAAGCAAAAAACGTTTTGTAGAAAATTTTAATTTTTTAATGAACTTTTGGCACAAAATACAAAATTATAAATTAGCAACATTCAAATAGTATGTACTATGCCCTTTAATATGATATATTATACGTTTCGAAAGATGAGTTAATGGAAAAAATGGCTAAAACTAAAAAAATTACAATTATTTTTATACCCCAATTTAATGATAAAAATAATGGTTAGTAATGCTTATTTAATTTCATTTTCCGATATTCCAAATCATTCCGTTTTTATGCGACGTTTCACGAAGAGCCCTTTTCCCAAATATCGGTATCAATATTTTTATTTTCTGGAGCACTAAGGGAAGTTATTTTTTTCAGCTTCTTTTTTTTTTTTTACTCCTCTAAACCATTTTCAAAGTTCGGGTCGGGATACCTTCATTGCAAGCTGTACCTTACTATTGTTTTTATTAAGACATACACAAAATTGATATAAGTATATGGGAAAACCCACAATTTCCAAAAAACTAAAAAAAAAATCTAAACCTGGGATTCTTTACATTTGTTACTGTCTTGTTCACATTTGAAGTGATCTTAAAGAAAGACCAAATTGTAGCATCTGCACCCAGTTTCGATTTTCAGCAATGCACTCGGAGAAAAAGTTGGTTTAAGTTGAAATTTTACTAAAATAATGGTCGTATACGGATAGGTCTGGAAATAATAAGCATATGGGGATAGGTCTGAAAATAATAAGCGAATTCGAATAGGTCTGGAAGATCTGGGGAATATTATTTTCATTAAACACAACTTTATTAAGTAGTCTCTCAGAAATATATAAACACTACCCAGTGTAGGAAAGCATTACCATATAAGTGGTTATATAAGTACATATTTGATAATGGCAACTACGTAACAAATGCCATTAAAAATCTCATCACTTTTATATGGAGATGTCGCAAAGTAATGGCATATCATTACTAAACACCTTATAAAAAAGAGAAAAATATTTGGCTACATATACAGTGGGAAGCAAAACTTGTCCGGATGTTTTGCATTAAGGAAGTAAGGTAATGAAAAATAATACAAATATAGGTATATTATCAAATATGTGTATTTTTTTTATTTCATTGAACATTATTCTAAATTATAAAGCACAAAAACTCATATAAATTGCTTAAAAAAAATAAAAAAATTAAAAAAACAAAAAATTCACTTTTCGGACACTTTTGCACTGTTTGCACTTCTGTATGCGCGGTTTGTTGAAACCAATTAACGTTGCAAATTTAATATTTCGTCCAAAGGCCTTTATTTTTAATTACGCTTTCAATACGTTTTGGCATACTCTCCACCAACTTTTGTATGATATCACGGTCAAGAACTCGCCATTCATGTTGTATTCTCTCCCAAAGCTCGTCAACATTTTTTGGTGGGTTTTCATATGCTCCCAGCCTTCTTTTCACAATAGCCCATAAATTTTCTATAGGATTCAGCTATGGGCTTTGTGTAGGCCATTCCATTGTTCCAAAAGTTTGGTTTTGTAGCCAGCTTTAACTATTTTGGAAGTGTGCTTCGGATCCCCGTCTTGCTGAAAAACAACTTCTTCGGTTGGATAAGCACTCTCGTCAACAAATTCTGGTAAATTTGTGTGTAGAATATTCAGGTAATCCTCCTTCTTCATTATACCTTGGATTCTCACCAAAGGTCCAATGTTCCACCAAGTAAAACATCCACACACCATTTTACTGCCGCCACTATGTTTCATCGTTTCCTTCACATGGTGCTTTTGGATGCGCTCATGCGGCCTGTGCCAATAGTATTCTTTTCCATCAGACTGGTATCGGTTGACTTTCGTTTCGTCGCTACAAATGAGCGTATTTTCACATTTCTATCAGAAAGTGCTGACTTTTTCCTTTTCACACTGGCTACTAAACCAATTCCACTTAATGCGCGTTTAACCATCCAGGAACCAATACTTTTTGCAGCATTTTTTGGGGTGTTGATGTCCTTATTATGTAGCAAACGTTAAATCTGCCGGGCATCACCATCAGAAAGCAGTCTTGGTCGACCTCCTTGTTTATTATTTCAAGCTACATTACGTCGTTTTTTTATATCATTTACCGTGGATTTACTTAAATTTAATTTTTCAGCAATTTAACGGAGTGAATACTTTTTTTGCAACAAATTTATCAGTTGTCGTTTTTCTCATTTTTAAAAATCTTTTAATTTTTTATTTTAAAATCAAGTTAATCACTTCACAGGTCAAACATTAAAGCACAAAATTACATTTTACATTACATTTACGTTACATTTACGTTACATTTTAACAAAGCGATATCGTGATAATGTTCATTTCTTGTACTGTGCAAAAGTGTCCGAATAATGAATTTTTTGTTTTTTTAATTTTTTTTATTTTTTTTGAAGCAATTTATATGAGTTTTTGCGCTTTATAATTTAGAATAATGTTCAATTAAATAAAAAAAATACATATATTTGATAATATACCTATATTTGTATTATTTTCATTACCTTACTTCCTTAATGCAAAACATCCGGACAGTTTTGCTTCACACTGTATGTTTACAGGAGTGACAAAATTAATGCATGATAAAAAAAAAATTTCATTTAAACATTTTTTTAATAAAATGTTCCCACACGGGATTCGAACCTGGGGTTCCAGGTTGCCTGTCAACCGCTCTACCAACTGGGCTATCTCGATATGTTATGCGTGATAGATAAAAATATAAATGCCTTACTTTCACAAAATTTTATTACTTCCCAGTAAAAATAAGTACTAATGGATATGGCATTATTTTTTGTATTGAAATAATGGGGAAATTAACTAGTATGCCATGAAAGTAAGCCAGTGTTAATACTGGTAGTAGGAAAAGTAATGATATATCATTACCGTGCGTTCCTGAAGAAACTTTTAATCTGGAGGCAAAAAAGTCGTTCTACTTTTTTGACCAAAAAAAAATTACTAAAATCACGTTTTTATAATTTTCAAAATTTAGAGTCATTACTATTTTAAGCGTAAACAAGATATTGAATTGATTTTTTTTTTTTTGTTCAATTAAATGACCTGTTGTCAATATTGCCAACTCAATTCAAAGCATTTGGACTTGATTTGCATTTTGCATTGGCAAAAGCCTGGACCAAGTTACTGCATAAAATTTTTATTTTCAAAATTTTATTTATTTTTGAGTACACTCAAAAAAATAAGTTAATAGAAACATAGATTTACTTATTTTCTTGCAAATCAAGTTTACTATTTCTCAGCATATTTTTTTGCTGAAATTGTATTTTCAGTTAAAATTTTTTTCTACTTATTCATCACTTAACAGTTTGCTAATATTTCACTAATTTATATTGCTAAAAAATTATTATTATTAATAAGTGTGGACGAAAGACAGATTGAATGAAGTAGATGTCGCTACACTGGACTGTCGCTGAATGGGATACGGTATGTTCAGGTACGCCAAACCGCTAAACACGGTGGTCCCTGTATCATGGTTTGGGGTTGTATATTCAAAGATGGAGGTTGACCCTTGATGCGCATCGATGGAATTATACGGAAGGAACAATATTTGTCTATCCTGCAACAAAATCTTCCTGATGTAGTGGAAAAAAAATGGGTCCTGCTGCTGAAAAAGTAATTTTTCAGCAAGACAATGACCCCAAACATGCCGCACATGTAGTGAAAGATTTGCTCTAAAAGCAAAAATTTGATGTGATGACGTGGCCTCCACAATCTCAGGATATGAATCCGATCGAGAATTTGTGGAGTCACGTCAAATCGCAGCTTGCAAAATATGCCAGTCCTGCAAAAGGCGTGAACGAGTTGTGGGAGCGGACGAAGGAAGTGTGGGAGGCGATTCCTTCAGAATTTGTGCAGAGGTACACACAAAGTCTACCAAATCACATCCAGGAGCTTAAGAAGGCAAAGGGTTATTGGACCAGTTATGAAATATATATATTATTGTTCTCAAAATATAAAAATAAATAGTGAGTGCAAAACTGTATCATTTTGATTTATTTGCATTATGCCTTCGTGTATCTGTTGTGTGATCAGATCTTAATAAAACCTGTTTGAAAGAAGAAGACATTTGTACAAACATAATATGACAAAATATGAAAAATTTGATTGCATTTGAGTAAAATTTATAGAAATTATAGGTTGTTAAAGTGCTAGTTGTTGGTTTGTGATACACTTATGCTCCTCAGTGTATGTGTTTGAAGTAATAAATGTTTAATGAATTATTTTTTGTATTGAAATAATAGGAATATTAACTACTTATTAAAAAGGCAATATCATTTGTATTGAAGTAATGCAGAGAGTAAGTCGGTGTCAATGATACATCATTACCGTTTCTATACTGGCGGTGTTATTATTTCATATCTGTAGGATAAATTTTACATTTGCAACTTTACAGTGATATCTTGTGTGTGCACAGACATTTTGATTTCTCAAATTTTATAGTGAGTTTCAAAATTTATCAAAAGATTTACATATTTCCGTATGTTCACATTCAATGTTTACCTGGTTTGTTGTTTACTGAAATGTTGTAAGCAAACAAACATACTACATACAATTTTTTTCTACCACATTTTTCTTTTGTTAATAAAATTGTTGAAAAATATTTTATGTTTTATATGTTAGCAGGATTTTATAAACTTTTTGATGGTACAAAAAATGCAACTTTGCTAAAAAAAAACTTTGTTTGCTCTCTACTCTGTAAATTTATTGTTTTTAATAGTTTTTATCTTTTCATTTTCTGATATTTTGTAATGATAGTTTAAAAAGTCATAGATTTTTTGTTTGTGGTTTTAATGCAATTTTTAAAATATTTTACACAAACTATATATTGATGTTTTTTAAATTTACTAACTAAAATTCTCACACATAAGTACTTGGTTGAATATTTTGGTTATTTAACCTAGATTTTTGTATCGATTTACATATGAAATGTAAGTTTGTGCAGTCATAAGTACATATCAATTTAAAATTCATATAAATATTTAATGGGGAATAATGGAGATTAGGCTGTCCCAGAAACACTTTTGTTGAGCTATACAAAAACGTACCTCAAATTATGGAAGAGGGAGTCGATCATAATATATTTGTCGAAAATTTCAATTTCCTACGACTACTGGAAGCCGGTACACCGCTATCATTTGTGTTGGCGATTTCAACAAATATCTTAAAGTTGTGGGCGTTTTGGTGTAATGGTTAGCGCGTTGGACTGTTACACAGATTGTCCCGGGTTCTATTCCCGTTGACGACAACATCAATTTAGAAAAATAATATGTATCAGTTTTCTATCACTTACATGTATTGCTGCGCCCACCTTCGGTGTTCCCATAGCACGTATCCCCACCGAAGTAAAATAATGAATCAGGGCTATGAAACAAAAAGCTTCAATAAATTCACCAACTCTACATCAGGTGGCGAGCACCAACTGTTCTAAGACTTATCATCTCACGCATTTAAAGTGTTGCCATGTTTGAAGACCTTCATCTTTCACCACCTTTCATCTCTCCACTATCCCCTTTAAAAAGAAAAGCAACACATTAATTAATAGGAAGAATTTCCTGAGTGTTGCTTCTCTTTAAAAAAAAAAAAAAAATATTGTCATAACAAATAATCTATAGAGTTTTTTGTTTTCAAATTTATTATCTGACCCTTTCAGGAATGTGTTGATAGATCTATTTCGGAAATTTTCTAGGTTTCCATCATCAGAACACGTTTTGAAAGCGAAAGAAAAAAACATAATTTTTATTTTTTAATAAAAATTATATCAAACTTATATAAAAGACAAAGTACAGTCTAGTTTACTCCGCCTGTTTTGTTTATAAACGAAACAAAAAATAAAATGGAGGAAAAAAAAAACAAAAAACGTGTATTGAATATCCACCAGAGGTGGACCTTGCACATAACAAACCAGTTTTCAATTTATTTTTTGATCAATGGTTATACTCTTTAACTTCAAGCTCATATATTAGTTCTCATGTAGTGAGTTAACTAGTTTATATGAATGTTTGATGTTTGGCATGGGATTGTTACCGCTTTCAAAACGTGTTCTGATGATGGGAACCTAGAAAATTCCCGAAATAGATCTATCAACACATTCCTGAAAGGGTCAAATAATAAATTTGAAAACAAAAACTCTATAAATTATTTGTTAGGACAATATCCTAATAAAGAAATATAGAGTATGGCCTCGAACTTGAATAATTATCATTTTCATTGCACAATTAAAGGTCGAAAAAAACATAAGTTTTATTTTTAATTAAAATTATATAAAACTTAATATTTTTTTAATAAAAAAAAAACACTTAAATTCAGAAAATCATAAATTAAAAGCCAAAGTTAATCCAAATCGGACTTGGCCGAAAAAACCATAATAAGCGATATTTATCTCGAGAAATCAACTTTTTTTCTATCAATATTATTTGTTATCTATCAATCTAATAAGATTGATATAGGATAGGATTGATAACAAAAAACTGGTCTCTACTTAAATTTGGTTGAAGTTATGAACAATATTCTATAAATTTTTACAATTTTCTTAAAATGACGTTATAATTATAAACAAGTATGACTTAATAATCGAACAAAAAACTGCAACGTACAATAACAACTTTCTATGCTGCGTCAATCGAAAGCTAAGACAGATATGATTTTATCTTCTGCAGACACTGAAGCGATCAGTTCAGCTGTTAAGAGATAATTAGAAAACAAAAAAATTACGGTAGAACTATGAAACTCAGTGTAAAATCATGTCTAATTTACCAAATTCTTGATTTATATTTATTTTTTTTTATTATTTGGAATCTGAAACAAAATTGTAGCGTTAATTTCCAAAGAATTTTATGAAGTTTTATCAAATTGAATCAAATTATATATATCAAATTCTATCAAATGAATTCCAATTGGATCTCATGAGAAACGGTTATGTTTACCTTTTGTTGTATCACCTGATATATGATGTGATATAGAGTTATATATATGACTATATATACCTATATGAGAACCTTTATAACGGGAACTTATTTCCTTACTGAAATATCATATATTCAAATTCAGATTGTAATAGCAATTTTAAAGTCGCGCAGAGTAAAATTGTAACAAAATCGAAATTATAAACTGACGATAATTCCAAGCAAAAACAAGATTTTTTTCAAATTTATTCAAAAATCATGAAAAAGGATAAGAGTAGCGTATTCAGGTGCCGTTACAATGGTGAAAAATCGGACCATTTTGATTAAGACCGATTCTTTTCCTGTTAATATAGCTCGAACCCCTGATGTCGGAGTGTGATTCTGAGAACAGATTTGGATTCAGCATACCGTATGGCTTTAGAAAAGTATGGCTTAGTTCTAGTGTCAAATATTGTTCGGCCTGAATCTTCATGTACAAAAAGTACAGTTGAACCTCGATTATCAGGGTTGCACGGGACCGGACTCAGCACGGATAATCGAAAACACGGTTAATAGAAGTTATTTATTTTTCCCGAATTTTAAGTCTTTGTATATAGGTGAAAAGAAAAAACAAGCAAATAAATATGTGTGCTGCACGCATAATAGAGCTGAAGCACATTTAAAAGAGGAAAAAAATTATAGCACGGATAGCAGAGGTAAACACGGTTAATAGAGGTATACCCGGTTAATTGAGACCCAGATAATCGAGGTTCAACTGTACTTATATGTACACAGTAAAGTCATGCATCAGTGGAACTGTTTGTATTAGCAAAACAAATAAAACAGATACATACATGTTAAATATGTTATAAATAAGAGAATGAGTGTAACTGATATGGTATGGTTTTACAAATGCACACTAACCCAACTCATAAAACCAATAACAGATATTTGTGTTTTTGCATGAAATATTTGTTTGTATTTGTTTTTTGTTCTCAAATAACTGTAGTACTACAAGTATTTTTAAATAACTGTAGTACAACATATATTTTACAAACAACTTTAGTGAATTTTGTACTTAAAAATGATCAATAGTGAAATAAAATAAAAAATTGTGGCTAATGTACACAAAAGACACTACAATGGAAAAAAATAGCCAAATAATAAAAAAAAACGCTAAAATTAAAAAAAAAAAATCCCAAATTGCAAAAAATCACCAAAATTAAAAAAATCTAAAAATTTAAAAAAATCGCCAGAAATTAAAAACAAATAAAAAAATCGACCAAACTGAAAAAAATTGCTAAAATTTAAAACAAACGTTAAAAATTGCTAAAATTTAAAAAAAAATCTGCTAAACTGAAAAAATCGCTAAGACTGAAAAAAATCGTTTAAAATGAAAAAGATACTAAAATTGGAAAAAATCGCCAAAAAATTAAAAAAAAAAAACGCTAAAATCGCCCAAACTGAAAAAAATTATTAAAATAAAAAAAATTGCCAAAAATTAAAAAACTCGATAAAATTGCAAAAAAAAAAAAATCGCTGAAATTGAAAAAAACGCCAAAATTAAATAAAATCGCCAAAACTAAAAAAATTGCTAAAAATTTAAAAAAATTATCATAAATTAAAACAATCGCTAAAATTGAAAAAAATCGACAAAATTGAAAAAAAAAACGCTAAAATTGAAAAAAATCGTTAAAAATTAAAAAAATCACTAAATTTGACAAAAAAAAAATCGCGCAAACTGAAAACAAAACACTTTGAGATAAAACGGCCAAAATTAAAGTAAAATCGCTGAGCTTAATAAACCGTTAATATTGAAAAAATAGACAACAATTTCAAAAACTGAAAAAATCGACAAAATTGGCAAAAAAAAACTCCAAAAATAAAAAAATTGCTAAAATTTAAAAAAAATCCGAAAACGGGCGATTTTTTAAGAAAAGACTGCCTGTATGAGGAACTTGGTAACTCTTTGAGGAGTACACAGAAGAACTCGTAACTGTATATCAGATTGAGTTAAATGACTGTGATCTTTGTTTGAAACCATACTTCAACAAACAAATGTTGTAAATTGATTTGATTTTCTTTACAGATTTTTTTAACCACATTTTTCGGTAAGTGTATGGAAACACGAAATCTCGATGTATGCAATGATTGTTTTAAGCGATTTTGATTAATTCAATAAAAAATAACGTATATAAACAGAAAAAATTATTCTCAAAATAATTGCAATTAAACCTTTGTTTGATTTCAAACTCACTTTTAATTAAAAGTTTAATAATATGTATTAAATCTTTAATTGAAACCGAATTTGGTGCACACAAAATTTCCAGTTTTTATAACCGATAATGACAACAAAGAAAAAAAATGCCACAATATAAAAAATCACCAAAGTGGAAAAAAATCAATAAACGTTTTAAGTAATATTTTTTTTTTAGCGATTTTTGCAATTTTAGCGTTTTTTGTAAGGTTTAACGAGTTTTTAAATTTTGGTGTTTTTTCCAATTTGAGCGTTTTTTGAAACTTAGATATTTTTTAATTGATAATGGCTTGCCAATGTTTTAATTTTTCTTTACCAATTTCAAAGTTTTTTTTTACTTTGACAACTTTTTTTCAATTCACAGGAATCTTTTTGTTTTTTTTATCGATTTTTTTTCACATATTAGCGATTATTTATTTTTTGGCGATTTTTGAAAATACAATTTTTCTTATTTTTTGCGAACTTTTCAAATATTTTTTTAAATTTTGATGATTTTTTAAATTTAGGCGCTTTTTTACAATTTAGATTAATTTTTAAATTTTTTAATTTTGGAAATTTGTTTAATTTTAGGGATTTTTTCATAAATTTTTGGCATTTTCTTGCAAATTGTAATTACAATTTTAATAGTATCTACTAGAGATGGGCACGAGAGGCATTGAGTTTCAATCACACTCGTGAGTGTGAAATTAAAAACAATATTTAATTAAATTTTTAATAGATATGATTAAAACCTTAATTGAAAATATCATCAATTAAATAGTTTCAAATTATTTTAATTAATACTACAATTTTTTTTAATAGGATCGAATTCAATTCAAATTTTAATTTATTTTTTTAGTTTTTTCTGTGTATGAAAAATTGTTGACGATACCATTTAACAGCATAAATCGAGGATTATCTATATTTATAGCTGTGGTATATTATACATTTGTACCTAATAGTATGGTTTATCAATTATTAAACAACACTATATCTTTTATTTTCATCGTACAGAATCCTACGGCTGTTACTGTTTTAGTGTTGTTGTTGTCGATATTATTATTGGTTTTGCTGTCATTGTTGCTATCGTCATTGCTCAAGTGTTATGTGGAAACAACTCTTTCATTTTGTGTTAAATTTTGCATGTGGATGAACAGTAGGATTATAACTTTTGACTTTTTTTTTCCATAAAAAAATATAACGAAACGCAATATTACTTTTTCGCTGTTTTCAAAAATGTTCCCGCATAAACTTTTCTAAAGTTCGACACAATTTGTTTGTTTAATTAAACTAGAAATTATTATTCCGCTAAAATATTAATGTAATCAGACAAAAGTATTTAAATTTTTACGCGGATTAGATAAAAAAAAGTTTTTAGCATTACACTTTGGAACAAATTCAGGTTAGCAAAAGTTAGGTCGATTCTGAGAGTGAGGGGTGAAAATAGATGCTAAATTAGAAGACCCGTATCGCGGCGTTTGTTTACGTTAGTTCGAATTGTTTTTTAATCGACCTTCGAACTTTGCAGTCAAATGCCGATTTTCAGCATATTATTTATATGGTTTTTTTTGGCTATAACTCGTCGAATAATTGATATTTTTTCAATCTGTAAAAGCCAAATTATTGCTAGAGACCTGTCCAACAATTAAAATTTTTTAAAAAATTGATTTAGAAAATTTTTGTGGTGCTTATAAAGCAAAATGTTGGAAAAAAAATTTTTTTTTCATGATTTTTGAAAATATTTTCCACAAAACTATCACTTTTTTGCTTTCTGTTTCATCTATAATATGCTTCTCAGTTTCTTCAATAAATTTCATTTGAAAAGAAAACAATCATAATACAAAACTTGCGTTTTCCAGCTTAATATTAATTTACTTCTCATTTTTTATGTACCAATTTTGTTCAGTGTTGGTTTTGAAGAAACATTGAAAAAGAAATTATAAAAATATGTAAAAAAATATAATTTTAAAATGTAAGTTATGAAAAGTTTTAAGTAAACAAATTAAATTAATGATTTGGCCAGTTGCCGTTTAGCAGGCGGCTGTGGATCAACATCACTGCTCTCTGTAATATCTTGGTCATCGTCATCATCATCAGCAAAATTCGATAATTTCGTCCAACAGATATTCTGGAATTTCATCTTTGTCTTCCCCTTCTTCCTCTTTTTCCTCGTCTTCCTCTTCGTCTTTTATACCACCAACAAATTTCAGCGAGTATTACAGCTGGAGATTTCTTTCCTCTGTACCTAAACGAAAATAGTTTTCAATCGTTAACATGTTTAAATTGATCACTCTGACAAAGATATTAGAAAAATCTAGGAATTCAAAATATGCACACTCTATAGTTACCTTATTTCAAATGGAAGCGCAGTTTGGTGATAACTTTCGCCTTGCTTATCAGATTCAGTTGGCAACTGTTGAGCGAGTTGAACAAGATGCTGATGCAAGAGATGAATTTTGTACGACATATTAACCCCAATTTCATCAAAAGCTGCCAACATGTTTGCAACAGATTGCCTGTAGTTGCCTTTGCGTTCTTTATTCAAAAGTCCTTTAATGACTGCTTTTAATTCTCGGTCTGTCAGAACTTGATCAAAATCTTGACGACTGATTAGTTTCCGTATGTCGGGACCATTAACAACCCCTTCCTGAATTTTGGCGTTACTTAGTTTTGGGAAAATGTCTTTTAAGCGGTTGAATACTGCTGGTCTTTTTGCGATACATTTCAAAAAAGTTTTAGCAATGCCAAGTTTAATGTGCAGCAACGGCAACAAAATTTTCATTTCAGGAACAAGACTTTCGTATAGCCTATTGTCTTTAGGCCATTTCCGTCCAATGCGACTATTCCAGCTATGCTGTTTGTACTGGTTTCTTCCTTTAATACCTTAATACCTTCTCCGTATCGTGAATCCCAATCGCACAAAAAACACGGATATTTTGGACGGCCAGATGCTGTTAAGCCTGTAATCAATGAAACTATTTTGAGGTCGCAGCAAATGCGCCACTGGTGTTCGTTATATTTGACTACTTCCAGAATGTGTTTCAAATTATCGAAATTTTCACTAGTGTCAGTGCTATACGCAATCAGAACAGAAGGCATTCTATTTGTCTTGTGCAAAAGCACAACTTTTAAGCTGATTAGTGAACTATCGATGAATGAACGCCAATCATCTTTTTTATAGGTTAACCCTATCGTGTCCATTAACTTTTCAACATCGTTGCAATAAGCGAAATTTTTTGCATCGTTCACATTGAAGAACTTTTCTAACTCTTTTGGCGTTTTCGATATGCTGTTACTTTGTTACCTTTCGCCAGCAAAATCGAACTAACATAAACAAACGCCGCGACAAGGGTCTTCTAATTTAGCCTCTATTTTCACCCCTCACTCTCAGAATCGACCTAACTTTTGCTAACCTGAATTTAGTCCACAGTGTTATTCGAGATATGGGCATAAAAATTCGAAGAACAACGAGCATATGTGGTAAAAATTATTTAAAAAAATTTCGTACAATAATTTAGGTTTACAAATTGCAAGTTTCTTTGTAAAATAGTGAAAAAAATGCATTTTGAAAATTTTACTTTATGCGGGAGGTGTTTGTTTGAAAATTACCTGAAAGGCAGTTTTTATTGTTAATATCATTGCACATCACATGGTTATAGGTTATATATTTTACAAAAAAAAAAAGTTATAACCCTAATGAACATTCAATGTTTGTTATTTTTTTTTTTTTTTTGACAAAACTGTCACACATGCTAGTTTATTTAAAATTGAATAGTTTATTTTTTAAAAAGAATTAAGTTAGATTAAATTAGAGCAGTAGTACGATTCAGTAATTTTTAACGATCCGACAATCGCAAAATATATGGACAACTTTTGTTGTTTGCACTAACGATTAAGTGATTCACTAAGTAACCTTAACGATATTTTTTTATTTAAAATTTAACTGAACTCGATTGAATAAATAACACAAAAATTGTTGTCGTTTAGATAACAACAACAGATTACTTTAACAATAGCGAATATCGTTTAAAAATCTTAATGAAAAAAATCGTTATTTTGTTGTTTACATTTTTAAACAGTTTGATTATCGTTAAAACAAGTTACTGAATCGCATTTCAGATCAACGAAATTATAATTGATTTAATATATGTATCTAACTGAGACGATTTAATTTTCATGATTTTTTTTTTTAATATAAACTTATTTTGGATATATCATAGATCCGCAGAAAATTTGCCTTATAACATAAAGCGCCCTCTAGAGTTTTTTTTTTAATAGTTAGTTTTTGAAATTTTATGAAATTTTGATTTTGAAGCTTTCTCACTTCCAATCCGTGGACGGCACACGAAAAATATTTAGAAAACTTAGTTTTCTATCAAAATATATTAACTCCTAAGTATAAAACGCTCATTTGACGTATGTGTGGAAAATTTATGAAGGCAGCATTACCCGTTAGAGGGTTACGAAAAGCTAAAAATCGGAAAACCGAAAAAAACATAAAAGAGAAAGAAAGTTAATTTGACTTTTCTGATAATATATACACATATATGGTAGAAACAGGAAAAAAATCTATTACTTTGGCAATTGTATCTGACTTATTAGTCATATTAAAATCACATCTAATTTTAAAATCCATTGATTTATATTTAAATTTTTGTTATTATTTGAAATATGAAACAAATTATTAGTCCGGATTTCCAAACAACTTTAAAGGATTTTATGACTTCATATCAAATTGTCTTAAAGTAAATATATCTTGATCAAATTAGATAGACCCATTTTTCGGATCAAAATATCAGATGGGATCCCATGGGCTCACATGAGATAATGTTATGTATGCCATTTTTCGGATAAACTAGGATATTATGTGATATAAAATTGCATATATGATTATATATGTTTATGAATACCAGTCTCGGAACTTTTTTATCGGGTAGATGTAAATTGAAAATCAGAAATTATCAAATGTGTTTCAGATAAATTCAGGAATATTTTAAGCGTTCCATTATTTCTTTATGTGTATACTAAAAAAAAACCGATACTGATTACACCGTTTGAGATTTTTTATAGAGTTTCCTTCTCCTGCGTAGACGTTCGCTATAAAGGGCTTTTTGAAAATTATTTCTACACTCAGGCAACTTCTGCTTTAAAAGAATGTAGTTGTTTGGGTTGTAATACAGTATCTTTATTTTTAATGTAAATGTCAGTCATTTGTAGAACAAATTAAATGTTTTACTAACCTTGTAGTTCATTTTAAAAAAAACAAACCACATGAAATAACTGTTTTATGATTTTACATTAAGTTTTTACAGTATTTTTTTGTTATTTAAAAAATTAATAAAAAAAAAATAAATTTTTGTTTATTTTTTACTAACATGTGGTTAATTTTTTGAACATTTAACAACAAATGACAATGTTAGTTGAATTTACTGAAATGTAAGTCGTCGTTTCTTTAAGTAAAATTTCATTTGTTATTAACTACATTTGCAGTGCGGTTTACCTACATAGTTTTCTAAGTGTAGGAGAGCCGAAAAGAAGAAAAGTTTCCCACATAACGGCTTGGCCAAACCGCTAAAGATAGGAACTTAGAATTTGGTGTTTATGTTCCCTCTGCCGCGTAGACATCTGCTCTTATATTAGTTCTCGTTTAGTGAGAAAACTAGTTTATATGAATGCTTGATGTTTTGCATTGGATTGTCACTTCTTTCAAAACGTGTTCTGATATTGGGAACCTAGAAAATTCCCGAAATATATCTATCAACACTTTCCTGAAAGTGGTCAATTAATAAACTTGAAAACAAAAAACTCTATAGATTATTTGTTAGGACAATATCCAAATAAAGAAACTTTTCTAATATTTTTATTAAATCACACACAATTTAATTTTGTTAGAAATAATTGTTGGTCCTTGTGAAATATACTGTACAATACTGTACAATAGTACAGATAGTAAATCCATTTCATATTTCTAAAGAAAATAAATACTCCGTTATCATGCACTTGTAATGAAAATATACATTTCTATAAATAAATGTTGCAACTATAAGAACATGCAGCCCGTCTTATAATGTTTATTTATTAAATGAAAATGGTTTTCATATTATATACGATACAATTTAATGGCACACATGTCTATATGTACGTAAAGCATGCAAAATCCCCAACTTTTTCATTTCCCGGTAAAGCGTTAAATTTTTTAAAAATTCGCGGGATTCCGGGATTTTTTTTTATACTAAATAATTTTTTGTGTGCACAATGTCTTTTATTACAAGAGATTTTTTTTATAAAAATAATTCTCCATTATATTTTTGTGGTTTTTCTCAGAATTTTGTTTTTTTTTAAGTCTGAGAGAAATAAATTTTTTTAGTAGCAATTTCTCTAAATCTTAAGAGTTTTAGTAAATAAATTCAGTATAAAAAATCGTAAGCTTAAAATAATGGGGGATTCATAATACGCTTTGTATTTGGAGTATAAGTACACAGAGCGTATTTACAGGTACAGAAATTATAAATTGTTCCTTCGTTGCTTCTCAAAATCCACGTTTGTTTCTTTGGAAAAATATTCTTATGTTTATAAAATGTAATATTTTATTATGAACAGTCAAAATAATTTGTTTTTTTTTTTCTTTTTTTAATGTTTGAAACATTCGAAAGAAAATACACGAGACAAATTGTATAATAAACTTTCCAGGAATGGCAAAACATTTATGACATTAATGATATAAAAATACATGATGAAAATAACAAAGAAGTTCACAAAAAAATTTTAAAAATTATAAAAATTTTAAAATCAGTACATTCCGAACGAAATGTTCAGTCAAAAAACAGCATTGGGACAATATTTGGTAATTAAAAGTTTTTTGGGAAATCTGTTACAATGGCAAAATTTCTAGGAGCGACCAAGACTGACTTCAAATGTATAGTTTAAGCTCGTAGTCGGAGAACTTAACATAATTTTTTATTTTAAAAAATTTTTTAAATGTTAATTACTGCATCAAAAACGTAGAATATTTAACATTTTTGTTTTAAATAATATTCTCAAAAAAAACGCGGTTACACAATTCCGGGACGGGAAATCCCGGGATGCTTTCTCTGTATATACGCTAAAGTTTTCCTTTATAAGATCAAAATGTTAAATTTTAAAAATTATAATGTCGAATTTAAAATATTTCATTTTCAATACAACACTCAGGGAACTTCTGCTTTAAAAATATGTAGTAGTTTGGGGGTATAATACAGTTTCTTTATTTTTAATGTAAATGTCAGTCATTTGTAGAACAAAATAAATTTTTAACTAACATTGTAGGTTATTTAAAAAAACAAACCACATCAAATGACTGTTTTATGATTTTGCATTAATTTTTTACAGTAGTTTTTTTGTTATTTAAAAGAAAAAAATGCTTGTTTATTTTTTACAAACATATGCGGTTTATTTTTACTACAATTGTTATTAATTTTTTGAACAGTTAAAACAAATGACAAATGTTAATTGAATTTAATGAAATCTTAGTCGTCCTTTGAAATTTCATTTTTTAACTACATTTGCAGTGGTCTTTACCTAGAGAGTATTCTAAGTGTATAATAGAATATATTATCTTGAAGGTGGTTCACAAGTTGGTAATTTAAATATCAGACTGTTGCTATACGCGGATGATATTGTTCTGATATCGGATAATGTAAATGTGCTACAAAAAATGATAAAAAAAACTTGAAACTTATTGCAACTACTGGAACTTGGAAGAAAATTTGACAAAGTCTAAAATAATGGCGGACGGTTGGCACATCATGAAAAATGGGTATTCAATGGGGAGGAAATTGAAATAGTCAACGAATACTGTTATCTTGATATGATCCTAACTCTAAAGTGTGTATTTACGAAACATGTAGCAAAGAGATTTAGTTTTGCAAAAAACTGCTTAAACTCAACATGGAGTAATTTTTTGGGTAAAAAAGATATGTCGTTTCAAACTAAAAGCCACCTGTATAATGCGGTTTGCCGTTCCATACAATCGTATGGCGCCCAAATTTTGACGAGGTTGATTGCCTACAAAGATACTTTGTAAAACGTGTTATTAATTTACCAAAATTCACACCGAATTATACACTTCTGTTAGAATCAGGAATGGAAGATGGCCACTTATTTACCTTTGAATTGCATATGCGTTACATAGCTCGAACCCTCTTTCAGTATACTAACGAACGGCTACCAAATTGTTTAAGTTTTGTAGCTCTAGCAGATAACATATCGTGTGCGAACAGTTTAAATACATTGGGTCAAGTGTACAATGTCCAATTATCACCAAATATGACACAACAGGAGTGGAACCAAAACCAAACACTTCTTATAAATTCGTTAAGATTAAAAAATCATCTAAACCATCTACGTGGGTGGGAGCTAACGGAATATTTTTATAATAAAACAAACCCAACAGTATGACACTTATATTTTAATGGTAATCATACCCAAACTAAAAAAGCTCGCTGCGATTTGATAGAACTGAATGGGTATCGGTACTCAAGAAGAACTAACAAAATTTGCTTTTTGTGCAATTCCAAAGAAGTTGAAAACATCCAACATTTCATTGGAAGATGCCCAATTTTAAATTACTTTAGACTAAAATGGTTTAATAAGATAACTCTATCAGATGATGAAATAATTAGAATTTTAAATGGGGAAAACAATTGGCAGAATTTAGTACAATACTTTATCAGTGCTTTAGCTTATCGTAAAATACTAATATTTAAATATACTAATTAAAAAAATAAAAATAATAATACATTGTAAAATTAAATTATATTTTTTATGTGAAACTCTTTTTTTTCCGGCTAACGACATAGTCACAGCCGTATATTCTTTAAGATATTTTTATAACGTTTTTAAAAAAAATCAAAGAAAATACCAAATAAAGAATTACTACTACTACTAATAGAATATTCAAAAATATTTAGCTGGTTTAATACTACATTCACAATCAAAATGAACTTTTGTTTGTTGATGATTCCCAAAATATTTCGTGTCTAACATTAAGATCCCGAGAGCTGGACCGTTTTCAAAAAAGGGACCTTTTAGTTTGTCAAAGAATTGCTTACATTACTAAAATGTTTTTTTTTAAGAGCATCCAACGTTTCATAAAACATGTCAACGCATGTCCAGACATATCCTTTTTACAGGGATATTCTGTAAAAAATTTAATTTTTTTAGGTTTTTTGTCATTTAAATGTCAAATTGACAAATGAATTTCAACCCTTAGTTGCTTAAAGTAAATAAGTGTTTCAGCTTTTTTGAAATTCGCACTAGTTCGCGTTTTACCAAAAATGAAATATGGTGAGAAAACTGTTTTTTAATTATATCAGTATCGGTATCAACAATTTTCTTTATGTAAGTTCATCATCTAATTATATATGGAAATATTTTTGCAAATCTAGTGCATTTTTCTCGGTGGTCTGGAACAAATTTTGAGAACAATTTGTAGTTACTGCAATCTGCAAATGAATTCGGTTTCTAGTTGATGTATTGATGAAAATCTGGCTTATGACACAAATTCCAATACGCGTTTTTTCGTGGCATAACTTTTTTCGCGAATTAAAAATATGTACATACGTAGTTTTTTTATGTATATTGATCTTAACCTTCATACAATTCTGTGATAGTTTTCGACCTATAGTCGATTTAGTTTTTATATATTTCTTTAACTATTTAAGAGAAACAACCAAAACTTTATTTATTAGAAACTTTTGTAATTTTTCATCAGAAAAATATACTTCAAATAAAATGTTTATCGGAATGTTTAAATTTGAATTAGGACAAACAAATAATTTAGACACCCTGTGGTTGTTTTATAAAAAAATTATCCCTGGGAATCCTTCCCAGACCTTAGCTATTTGTGTTATCAGTGTTAATTTGTACTCTTGAGGAGCAAATATGTTGTCAGTTTTGTGTCTACGATTTAAAATTTGTAAACGCAAAATATTTTATGAACTTTTTAAATTTTTTTTCGAAATTTAATAGTTTTATTCGCATTTTTTTGATTAAAACGTGAATTGTGAACATAGTTAGGCATCTAGAGTGAATCGTAACGAGTAAAAAAGGGCAGAGCCAATTCCTGCAAAACTTACATCAAATAAATTAACTACTCTGTGTAGAAACATTAATGACATGTCATTACTTTTTGCACTACTAGTAATGACACAAGCTTGCTCTCTACATTACTTTAACACAAATAATAACACAAAAAAGTATGTGTTAACATTATTTTAATTATAAAATAATGATCTAAAATTTTATTGAAAACCTATTTTAAGACTCATTGTTTTTTCAACTGCTGTAAGTAAATATATAACTACTTACTTCTGATTTGCTTCACACAGACAAAAAAATGGTTACAATATGATTGCGGCCACAAAACTATGTTTCCTAAAGCCATAAATGGTTGTTTCATTTAAAATATTACCGTATCAATCATATTGCACCATTAACATGGTTCTCTTGTCTACAATCATAATATAGTATTTATTATCATTATATTATCTCTCTCTGATTACAGCCATATTATAGTTTCACCAACTATAAGATTATTAGTCTGTTTTTATGAGCGTTTTCGCTCTTTTAGTGTCATTATTGTTGAAGACTTTGTTAGTTGAGATAACGAGTCAGTCAGAACAAATTAAATAATATTAAACCAAAAACATAAAAACAGAAAACAATGTGTTAATTGGAATGGTGATATTTTTATTGGAAGAGGACATAATTTGGTAGTCTCATACAATGGCAGCCTATACAAAAGTTAAATTGGAACGCATCCCTTAAATAAAGTTGTTGTATATTATACATAAAAGTGTTATAAATTAAGTAAAAAATTATCAAAAAAGTGACTTATTTTTAAGTTTGTTGTATTCACGCAAAATCAATAGTAAACAAACAAAAATTAAAGAAATATGAAAGAAAAATTTCAACAAAATACACCTGCATTTAGGTATGCAGTACCATGCTTGAAGCCCTTTATCTTTCCCCTTCTCTTTTCTATCCCATTTCCAAAGGAAGCAGCACATTAATAAATATTAAGAATTTCATGGGTGTTGCTTCTCTTTGAAAAAAAAAATGATAAGTTTGCAATAATCATAATATGGTAATAAATGATGATGAAATTCTTTTCCATGATCATAATATGATAATTAGGACTACAATATGGCTATAGTGCAAATATTATGGCTGCTACAAACATGTTATGATCTTAATACATGTATTGTGAAATTGTGAAATTGTATTCTCAACAATATTTTAATGCGTACTTATGCTGTAATCACATGTTTGCGGTGAAAATGGCAAAGTTTGGTTTTGCTTTCTTAGATACTAAAATAAAAAACATCACATACCGACCTAATAATGATTTATATAACTCCCTAATAAAACAAATTTTATTCGTCAACGCAAAGACAACTGGATTACTTAAATTATTTGAATTAAGTTTATTTACATGTGTTAATTATTACATAAATAAATATACGTTTGTACTATTTAAAACAGAGATGCAAAACTTTTAAATCCAGCTTCAACAGAAGACTGATAAAAGAATGTTGGAATCATAATATGATAATTTATAAATATTTCCATCACAATAATATGATTATATTGCGATGAATTGAGAACCATAATATGGTAATCTAAATATTATATTATGACCAAGAAAATGATTAAAATTTTATGGAGCAAACATAATTTTCATAACCTTAAAAAGCGTCATTATAACAAATTTAGAATTTATCGGATTTAATATGATTTTTTGCAAGCAATTTTTTTTAGCTAGTCCACTCAATCACAAGTAGACAATAGTCTTCAGAGGATTTTAGAAAATAAATACGGGGAGGGTCAAAGAGCGGAAAATATACGCTTTTACGGCTTGCCCAAACTTCTTTGCCTAGCCACCTGAAATTTTATATATACATAAACAGCAAAGACATCCACTTATACCAGATTTTTAGAAATTCCTATTGGCAGAAATCTAAAATTCAATATATGCACTTTGAATATTATGTTAGTGATAAAATTCAAACGAAAACAGAATAACTAACATTTCATTACATTCAACTAATATTTTTATTTGTTTTTGACTGTTAATGCAATTCATCAAATTTTTTTAATAAAATGTAAGGTACCACTGTCACAGAACTAGTTCTATAACTGGTTCTAGAACCGGTTCTAAAACAACCTGTTCTTCTGTGGAGGTAAATGACCTATTGCAAATAGGACAACCTCCATACAAAATGAATCGGTCGTAGAACATAAATTAGAATCTCGTATATAATACAGTAAAAGTTGTTCTTGAACCTGTTACTTAAATTTTATTATTTTACTGGGAATGAACTATCAAATAAGTAAAAAAAAATATATGTATATATAAAAATATCGAAACTGAATTGGTTTTATTTAATTTTTTCAATTCGTAAAATCAGGATGAATAAATACCAAAAAAGCTTGTAACAAAGAAGGGAAATTTAAGAGTTTTATATTCAGAGATAGCTCTGATATTTTACAAGATTTATTTTCAAAAAATTCGAAAAAAGTTTTCAACAGATTTGAAATTCCTATGGACTTTTTCAAAAAAACCACATTCTTTTAATGTTTTGGAGAGTATGGAAGAAGAAAAATATTGTCAAAAACTTTAGTGTTTTCAAGGGTAGTGCCGAAAGGGCATTAAATTGATTCATGATTACCATGTCAAAAAAACAAAAGATGGGGAACAGAAACAACATTTAATGAAAGGAACTTTTTTTTATTACTTATGTGTTAAGTTGTTTTTTGTTATCGTTGTTTTTTTTTATTTTACAGGTGGTACAAAGCTATAGACAACAGAATTCGGAAAATGCTAACTTACAATCTCTACACAATTATATTGGTCTATGAATTTTTTGTTGTACCTATTCTTCAATTTGTATAAGATATTTATTTTTAAAACAAAACAAAAATTTTAATTTTTTTTAAATCAAGTTTGTGAGGCTCACTGACCCTAAATATGCAATAGGGTTAACTGAATTTGTTTTCAGTATTGGAATTCATATATTTAAATAAAAGTATCTATTAATTTCCACCAAATAATGAAGAATATTAAAGAATTTTGCGACAATATGGTTTATTGGTCACTTTGACCCAAAGGAGAATTTCCAATTTCCAAAAAATGTGTTTGTATACTTTTTATTAAAATAATTAAATCCACATATTTTCGTAAAATAATTTAGAAAGATGGTGAGTTTCGCAAAATTTATTTCATTTAAATAGTAAAATTTGCATATATCTGACATTAGACCTCGATGAGCATCCCGAAAGCGTTGTCCGATATGGCTTAAACTTTCAGCACTGATCTTAAAGACCTAGTGTCACAAAATTCGAACAAAATTTTATTTTTCCATACAAACGACTGTGTTACCCTAATGTATATTGTAGGGTATAATTACTTTCTTGTAAATATAAAAAAAAAAATATTTCTTTTATCTGTTTTCCTTAGCATTGTATCATTTTCTTATAAGACACTTAAATGACTTTTAAGTGGTCACCAATGACATGAAATACTTTAGGCCATTTAATTTTCTTTTTTGGTTTGTTTTGTATTAAGCCCTTTATTTTTCCAAACGAAATATAAAGTGTAAAATAATAAAGAGTTTTACAAAGAAAGGTTTACATGTCAACGACAGTTGCTGATAATTATTTAAAGTTTAAATGCTATTAACTGGGCAAAGGATTATGTGAAAGTTTAAATGAGTTTTCAAGTTCAATAAACAATTTTATATATAAAAACAATATTGAGAACTCTTTTGTTTAAAAAGAAATTATAAATATCGGCCATTCCACGATAGATCGAATCAAATTAGACCGTATGTCTTGCAATTTGAACTTAAGATTTAATTTAAATGTTACCTTTCCAAGGTTACATACAATACATACAAATATACATTGCCACATACAATACAATGTAACATATGAGCGCCTGAGAATAGAAATACAACTGAAAGTAATCTTTTCTTGATGCGGTCCTACTATATGTACGATTCTCTCAGTCGTAATTCTATTATCACGCGCTCATATGTTATATTGTATTGTATGTGGCAATGTATATACTTTTTTTTCCGTATGCCAAAAGCTATCGAAAAATCGATGGCACAATATCGACAAATTTTTATCCTTACAAATCGGCCCACCCTAATGAACATATATGAGCCACATACGGCCATATACCCTCAATTTTCAGGTACGAACTTATATTAAACTTCATACATGATAATATATGAGCATTTTGACATGGGAGGAAAGTTGTATTTTGTAAATGCTATGTCTTCATTTATTGAATTATTTAGCAACACTTTTGATTGTCTTTCTTTTACACCTACAATATTATTCATATATTCTTTTATGACAAAATTAAAACATTTATATCTTTTACTTTAGTTCGTTTTTTTTAACTCGAAAATTTGAAGAGGCATTTTATGTAAAACAGCCATAAAGTGAGCAATTAGAACCACCATAAAAAAAAACTGCCAACGCGGTACTATTTGGCTGCAGGTGTTAAACAAAATAGGTTGTTGTCGCTGTTTTTATAGTTTACAGATGCTAGTTAAAGTGGTATACAATGTAAACAATGTAATAAATGCGAGTCAAGAAAAAACAACCGACTGTAAACTTAAAACAAAGTAGTTTTTGTGCACTCAGAACAACAGAATTCTTATCCCAGCAGTTTTTTTTTAGAAGAAAAAAAAAGTTTCTTAAATATTTTCGACGTTGAAAATAAATCTGTTCTCGGTTAAAAAAGCTCATATATGTTCAAATATGTTCACATATGCTCATATATGGTTGCAAATATGGGTTAATATGGACATATTTGTTTTATATATGGGCATATATGGAAGTGTATGTGATTCCATATTTGTAAACCGTACTCATATATGGTCATATATGGTAGTTATATATGTTTATTAGGCCGGGTCGATTTGTATGGAGGCAAAAAATCTCTCAACGTTCAAGGAAAATCGTATTCTAGGGATCAAAATAAGAAACTTTGCCGAAGGAACCATACCTCTAAAACGAATTCTGATGTTCCGACTTTTGACCCGTAGTTTAAAATTTTGAAAAAGCCCACTTTGAACCATTTAGAGTGCCCCAATCGAATATAATTTATACATTAATCTGCTAGAGCGTCTTCCGGAGAAGAAATAGAGACCCTAATCTTGGAAAGACTCCCCCTACTTTCTGAATAATCTCTATCCCGAGATTTCTACAGTTTGCTATAAAAACAGGACTAAAAAGGCACTCTTTCAACTTAAATTTTAACCCCTTAACGGTCACCTAGAATGATGTTTTACGCATTAATCTGCTAGCGTGTCTCCAGGAGAAGAAGTAGCTCCCATAATCTTGGAGAGATTCCTCCTACTTTCTGAAATATCAAAGTGGGCTTTTTCAAAATTTTACAATACGGGTCAAAAGTCGGGACATCAGAATTCGTTTTAAAGGTATGGTTCCTTCGGCAAAGGTTCTTATTTTGATCCCTAGAATACGATTTTCCTTGAACGTTGAGCGATTTTTAAATCGACCCGCCCTAATGGTTATATTTCCAAGAGTGTCAAATATGTGAAAATATATGGAAGCAGTGGCCAACCCATGGCGAAATGGTGGGTGGTGGAGGGGATTGGGTGGTATGATTTTTCTTGATATGGGGTATACCAGGGACTATTCGCCACTTTTTTGTTTGAAGCGCTGTCTTTACCAAGCCAATAAATTTTTACGAAAAAATATTTTTAATCATAAGATTTACACATTCATTCATTTGAATGCATAATATTTTTAATGTTTTTCAGATCAACCTAAAATGGCTAAACTGCCCCACTTCGTGGGGCACAATTCACAATTTTATTTATTCTAAAAGTGTATATTTTTGTTCGAGTTTTGGACATAAGTACGTTACAATTATTTTAGAAAAGACAGCGGAACTGAGAGGCCATTTTAATCCAAGTTCTGTTTGATGATTCAGTTGCACCAAAATTGTTCATTCAGGAGGGTTGTAGGAGTGTCCGTTATTGTTAGGTTTCACAGTATTTATTATCTTTGGCGTTTGAATCAACACCATTGGAAATATTTGCAAAGAAACTGCTATATCTCCAGGATGGTGAATGTAGCCCACGTGCAACCAATCCAACTTAACCATAACTTTTTTACAGTTTTCCAAAACTTTTCCTAAAACCCCACCGGGATTATTTTTACTGAAGTTAACAGAACCAGACATTGGCGTCGTCAATTACATTTCACAATCATTGACTTGTGAAATTTTTCAATATCATAAATAATTTCAGACCTGCCCTCCCACTTCTGATCTTAAACGCTTCCATATAAAATTTGGTAAATTTTAAATACCACACATGGATATTAGTAACAACATATGGGTATTTAATTACAGGGAAATTACTCAATTACACCCAATTACATGTAATTAGACATAGAAAAGTAATTGGCCTGTAATTAAATACACAAATATTGGTATTATGTCCCATGAGTGGTACTGCGCAAATTCAATTTCCTAAGGAAGCGTTTAATCCAACAAGTGCGAGCATATGTCTGAAATTATTAATTATATGACAAATTTCACAAGTAAATGATTGTGAAATGTAATTGACGCCGCCCATGTCTGAACAGAAAATCATACTACAAGATATATTTTTTAATATACCAATTTAAAAACTTATCAAAGACTATACTTACTATCATATATTTTCTGATCCCCTCTCCAATCCAAAAATTGTGTCTGTCCGGGACTACCTGTACAGAAAGCCCTTTAAACTTGGAGGTATAAAACATGATCAAAAACTGACCAAGTTGTCTTTTAAACTTTTTTCTTGTCTCTCTTAAATATGTTGATAATTGTGGGGGGATGGGGGACATAATATATGGAGAAATGGATGAAGACATGCAAACATTTTCAATCAGAAGACTTCAGAGTTCAAAAGTTTTTGATAACAATTGATGTTTTGCTGGGTTGTATACATTTTTTAGCAACACATGACTAAATGGAGTGGAAAGCAAACTATAAAGACAGAATTTTTGAATGTCATTTGTGCAACTATATTCCAAGTAGCCGTACACTCACAGAACATTAGCATTTTCTTTATGTAAGTTATTTGGAAAGTTAACAGTAGAAGTTATGTTTAACTGTAAAAAAAAACAACTTTGATGATTGTAATTAAAATAAACAATTTTTTTCAAATTAACTAAAATTCTCGTTTGTTTCTTAGTAAACTTGCATTTCTTAGGCAGTATATCCTAGCAACATTTTTTAGAACTGGTTACCCCTGAATATATTTGAGAAGAGCTTCTTTTGCCACCGGTTGCACGGAACCGGTTCTAGAATAGGTTCCTGTGAGTCAAAATGTAATGTTCCACTGTCCCAGAACCAGTAACTGGTGCTATAACCGGTTCTAAAGCAACCTGTACTTGTTTGGAGGTATGCAACTTATTGCAAATAAGATAAAATTCATGCAAAAAGAATCATTTGTAGAACAGAAATAAGACCCTGTTATGATACAGTAAAAGTTGTTGTGACTATTTTACTAGGTTATGAGTTGAACAGTCAACCCTAATAAGCTCATGAATACCTTAATTAAACACAAAATTTATTAAAAAAAACAAAATTTCTGTTCACGTAACTACAGCAGTTTTTACATATTTTGTTATTTAAAATAACGAAAACTCATATTTTTAAACACTTTGTAAATAGTTGTTGCTGTAATGTATCCCACCAAGAAGAAATATCCTTTTAAAAAGTGTTTGTTAAAAAATCGCCCAGGGCCAATATGGTTAAAGTAACTGCAATTTTCATTGGTATCACAAAATTTAAATAGTGGGAAGTTAAAATTGGTTTAGTTTAAGAAAGTATTCGATATGATTACAAACTTTTAGCAAAATTCAATAAGCCGAACTAAATTCTCTGCGATTTACAATAAAAGAAGGTCTAACATTTTTTACCATTGGAAAAATAGTTTAAAAAATTTAGAACCATTTTGGTACACTTTTAGTACACCCAGTATGAAACTAATTATAGCTTAAGCGAGATTATGTCTGCAATGGAACTAACTAGATTATAAGTAAAAAAAATTGTTTTGAAGATCAATGATTTTTTAATTACTCTTTCATAGAAAACTGAAGTCTGACTGTCGTCTTAACTGCTATTATCAGTTGATTTTACTGATATTATATAGTGAGTGTAGTAGCTACAACATTGTGTTATCAACAGAGTAGCACGTTCTGTCTTCAAGCACTTTTAGTATAAATTAATTTTCTTTTTTTTTCAAAATATTTTAACGAAAGGGTATAAAAATAAAAAATATCTTATTTTTCTCTCTTATATTTGAGCTCTTTATTATATTACAAAAGTTCTTTGTTCTATTCAAAGTGTTTTTCCAAAACGCATCTTTAGCATTTAGGTGTGAATGCCTTATAATTTAAGTTCAATTTTATATTTTATTCAATACAAAAAAAAAAAAAAAACATTTTGTAACAACAATTTTCATCGTGTATACAATTTTTGACATCGTTATGACATCTTAAAAATAAATGGAGGAGTAACACCCATCATTTTTTGTAAGGAATAGTTTGTAATTTTTGGCTCTGAGTCCAAATAAATAAAAAACTAATAAATGATTTTTATTAAGCAATAAAATAAAATAAAAATCATTTATTTTTAATTTATAACGAGCTTCCAACCTCCGTATATTTACAAAAATAAAGCAAATCAAACATATTAGCTAGGTTGACACTAGTATTTCGATCTGGCTAAAGATCTCATCAGAACCCGAAGTTTTAGAAAAGTTAGAGCCTCCATAATAGGCAGAACTTTAACAAAAAACCTATTAATCATTAATTTTGCTTCATTCTTGCCTTCTTAGTAATCAAGCACGTTGTTAGGGTCTTTTCCTAATAAGCATCATTTAATAGTTTTTAATTTAATCGTACCTCAGAGTCAAATAAAAAAAAAAAAAACCAAATAGATATATGAAAAGAAAAATATTCCAAATATTGCAAATATCAATATATGAACATATATTTGTATGAGCCCTCAATTTTCGGATGCCCCTTCATACAGTATAATACATATGAGTCATTCCATGTCAGACCGTACAATTTTCGCTTAAAATTGACTTTGATGTCTCCGATGTCTTTCAAAATTTTAGTACGTATTCTTCATTAAAAAATAATTTACACGAGTTTCCAGAAAAAAATTCAAAATTTTTTTTTTAAAAAGTTATGTGCATTTGAAAATCGTCCAAATCGTGAAAAATTTTCGGACATGACAACTTTTAAACTAATGTTTTTCTAAAACTAGTGAATGGATTTTAAAGTTTAATACCTTATTTTAAAGGTATTCGAACCTTATTTATAATTTTTTTTTTTTTTTAATCTGGTTTTTTAGAAATATACTCAATTGAGTAATTTTTTAAAGAAAATTTCCTTAATTTAAAAAAAAATATATGAGTATTTAGAAAATATATTTAGTTAGAATATTGTTCTACCTCAAGTGTAAAGATCTAATATGATATTGTCATATTAGATTTTATTTGTTGCTTTTCGTAAAGCTAGATCATTTTCATGATAGACAATACAATTGTTTCGTTGTCTTTACCCAAATCTTCAGTTATCTGCAATATAAAAGATAATTGGCTTACTCAAACCGAGACATTATATATAATAGACAAAATAAACTCCATGGGAATCTTGTTTTCTGCCTTAGTGTATACACTGCCTGATCTGGTACCCTAATTATAAAATCAAACTACTTAAAAAACAACAATTTATAATTAGGGTTACCATATCAGGCACTTTATATACTAAGGCGGAGAAAAATATTCTCATACAGTTTATATTGTTTGTTGTATATAAATATCATATTAGATGTTTGGACTTGAGGTATAACAATATTCTAACTAAATATATGAAAATATAGAAAATCCGAAAAAACAATTTTTGTAGTTTTACTACAAAAATTGAAACATCTGTGAGTATTTAGAAAATTAATATTTTTTTTTTTATTAAAAATAAGAAAATTTTTATTTTTCTAACATTTTTTTTTTTATGAAAATGAATTTATTCAAGTTCAAGGCCATACTCTATATTTCTTTATAAGGATATTGTCCTAACAAATAATTATAGAGTTTTTTTGTTTTCAATTTATCAATTGACTACCTTCTGATGATGGGGACCTAGAAAATCCCCGAAATGGAACCATCAACAAATTCTTGAAGGTAGTCAATTGATAAATTGAAAACAAAAAAACTCTATAATTATTTGTTAGGACAATATCCTAATAAAGAAATATAGAGTATGGCCTTGAACTTGAATAAATTCATTTTCATAACGGAATTATAGGTCAAAAAAACATAATTTTTATTTTTTTTAAATAATAATTATAACAAAATTTTTTTTTTTTTAATTCAAAGAAACATTCTTAAAACAAGGGAACGTTTTTGCGAAATCTCAAATATTTTAAAGACAATTTTACTTCACTTATGGAAAAATACATATAATTTTGCTGAATCTTTTACTAATATACATACTTCTTTTTTATACAAATAAATTCATTTATATTTCCTAAATTTAAAGAAAAATTTATACAACTTCTGTGAAATTTTGTGTTTTTAACTTATGCATTACACTATTTTACTACATTTAAGTGAATTTTCTTTAATCCGAAACTATTTCTTTTTTCTGAGTGTATAATTATGTATTGGGTTATATCTAATTTTATAAAAATTTAATCAAATTTATCAACCATGTATTTTCGAGTAAATCTTTCACATATCATCATTTTTGAACGGTGCCACATATAATTACATCTTATTACATATCGACCAATATATAATTGTATATGACATATGCAATTAAATATGTATTAATACATGTATAATAAGATATAATAAAAATCAAAATTATATAATAACATATAGTGGAATATCCAACAAAAATGTATTTTATTTTGGATAACACGTAGCAAGTGTTGCAGGGGTCCTTGAAGCGTATATACAGCAAATCTATTAATAATGCCATAGCCTATCAGGATTCCAAAGACCGACCATGCGTGGTTCAGTACCACACCCGGCTAGAGGTGTCCCTGCTTTCGCAGAACATGGCGGATCTAGAGCGGACACTCGATAAAAACCCGTAATCTCCAGTGTTATCTTACCGTGCTCATGGGATGAATAGCACTACGTTAGTGTGTTTTCGAACGGTGGCCTCCAGGACGAGGCGAACCCTGGTTGTATTAGCCCGCTGGTAGCACAGGGCTCTGCTATTATGCGTTCTTTTGTAATCCCTTATTAACTCTTTATTTATAGATGGATTTGAACAGCCAAAATTTTAATAATGAGCAAGAGAAGACCGACGCAGGTCTATCCTCAACTGGCCAAGAGGTTTTATGCCTAAAGAGCAGTGAGGGTGCAATTGAAACGGTCGGACAAGCAAAGGACATCTTCTGTCCTAACCTTACCGAGCATATAGATGTTGGTAATGTGTCTGAGGACTACTCGGGTCCACCTATAGACGCAGATATAAAACACGCTAAAAATGATGGCTGCCCGAAAAGATAAGACACCAAAGCATCTAAGGTGCTTACAGGTGAACCTTCACCATGCCAAAGCGGCATCGGACATCGCCAACAGAAGGTTCACCACTGATGCCCTGGATGTTTTATTCATCCAGGAACCATGGGTGCACGACGGAGCCATCAAGGGGCTTAACGCAAATCAAGGTAGGCTGATTTACGATTATCAGCATAGTCGGCCCAGAGCGGCCATCCTTGTTAGAAACAATATAACAATTCTCCCAATTTCAGAATTCATTTTGGGAGACTTGGTTGCGATTTGGGCAAAGGTGCCCTCCTTATCTGGGGAACATGAGGTAGTACTGGGCTCCGCGTATCTACCTGGCGACTCCAACACGGTACCAACAGCTGAGGTCTCGGCCTTGGTGGAATATTGCCGAATGAGGAACCTTAGTTGGATCATCTGTTGTGACGCCAACGCACATCACACGATATGGGGAAGTACCAACATAAATAAACGTGGTGAGTACCTACTTGAATTTATATGTAGTAATAATATAAACATAGTGAATAGAGGTGACGAACCGACTTTCAGGAATTCTTTTAGGACAGAGGTCTTGGATCTCACTCTTACTAGTTCTGATATGTCATTTGCCATGTCAAACTGGCATGTATCCAATGAACTGTCAATGTCGGACCATCAACATCTGGCATTTGATGTTGTTAGTGCATTGGACTCATGCCTGGTTTATCGTAAGACGCACGAACTGGGAGGATTTCCGATACAATTTGGAACGAGATGCAGATGTCTCTAAAGGGCTCATTCTGAGCACTAGAGAGATCGATGCGGCATCCGAAATGCAATCGAATCTAACTTCTGCTTTATTTTGGAGCTGCCCCCAAAAGACCAGGAAGACGAAGAGGGACGTTCCATGGGGGAATGATGGTCTGGAGAAGCTTAAAAAGTAAGCCAGAAGATTGTTCAACAGGGCAAAGGAAACAGGTGACTGGATCACCTATAGTAAGGCAAGGGATGCTCTTAAGAGAATCTACCGTCTTGCGTGTGGGGCCGGCGGAACTTGCCCGACGGATGCCTTGGGGGTTATGCTGGGGATCCCGCCATTGCATATTTCTGTAATGGAGGTTGCCAGTATGGGTTCCTCCAGACTTAGTGAATTCGGTGGCATGAGGGGGGCGACCTAAGGAGTCACATGAGGATCGCGCGAATCCTAATAGATGACCCGATTTCTAAGGTTGCGGACAAAGTGTCACCGGAGTGGATCTTTGATAGATATTTTGATGTGTTATTGTTTGACAGAGACATGTGGACCAATCAATCCTGGGAACCAGAAGATGGTTCTCAGGTGTGGTTCACTGATGGCTCTAAGCAGTCGAATGGGAACACGGATGCGGTCGTCTTTGGACCAGGCTTCCAGCGTGCCTTACCTATGGGAAAATATCCGTCCGTTTTTCAGGCGGAGATTTGGGCCATCTGTGTCTGTGCAGGAGAATGCCTGCGAAAGGGAACTCGCAGATCTCGCATCTACATTAATAAATAAAATTATTTGTTTCAAACTAAAGGATGCTGTGGTGAACCAAAATTAATCTATGGAAATTTTATAAATACTTTTCCCATAATATGCTCAGCATTGCTAACTTTTAAGAACTATATAGTTGTATAGAACTATGATTAGGTCAATATATCGTGTTATCCAGATTAGATTAGATCAGAAGGCACTATGCACCGCGACCCATGTAGGTCTTTTGTGCTGCCTAAAGTTACCTACAGATTCAAGCTACCCATAAAGCCAATTATCCTATTAGGCAAAGTGTTCGCGATTTCGGAAGCGAAATGAAGCGATCACCTAGAATCCTAAGTCTCCTATCACAAAGCCTGGGACATTCGCAGAGAACATGCTCCGAGGTCTCAGACACCATCTCGCAAAACCTACACATATACGTGTGTAGGTTTTGCGAGATGACCCTTCTTGTGTAGATGGTATCTGAGATTACAGTGTCCAGTTAAGTACGACGCCAGGGTCCTCAAACCCCCCCCCCCCTTTCAAGCGACAAGAATCGCCTCTACCCCCTACTTAAAAAAGAGATCAATCTTTTAGCCTGGCGCTGACCAGGAGAGATTTTCGAGTAACCAGAGAATTCAGATGTGACAGGTTCCTTTTATATATAAATTTCTTCACGAGATCGATCCTTTTGCCCGGGTAACATCATTCACCTTTGCTTTGTAATCTCAATTGCTTTAGTTAAAACATTTTTCAGATTCAATTTCTGCCCCACGAGTGATGTAAACACAACTTGTATCAATTGGAATATATATATTTTTTTAATAAATATAAAATATCATCGTCATTATCATTAAAAATTTTGTTTTAATGGATTTAGTAATATAAACCTATACAAACTCGCTCTTTCGTACATATATATACACTTTTTTTACTTAAATATACATGTATATATAGATAAAATAAGTGCCAAGTAATAAAAGCGTCATTAAGTTTTATGTGATACAATTTTTGGCTTTTTCATTCATTAAAAACACCCTTTTCTGAAAAAGTCATATTCTTGAAAATACGATTAGTACCCCAGCAAAACTTTCAGTACCATGTAAGTTGTTATATAATGAAAATAAATATCCTAGCACATTATAATTCGGCGTCAGCTCTAGTTATTTTTGTTTGACGAAGTAATTTTTATATGCAGTCAAGCTTACGTCAAGTAAAGGGTTATCCAATAGGTACTTGACAATTTTGAATTTAATTTGTGAACGCACTATTCCATTGATCATCTAACTGTTACTTTCCTTTTTTTTCAGTAAACTCAACATTTTCATCATGGTAAAGTACACGAACGAACAACGTATGGAAATTATAAAACTGTATTCGGAGTAGGTGACCTCAATTTTACGAGCGTTAACTCCAATTTTCGGTCGTTATTCTCGGCCTAGTAGACAAACAATAACAAGTTTAGTGTAAAAATTTGAGTCTGCATATTTGTTGTGTGATGCTACCGTGCCAGTGAAACAACGGGTTGGTTGGTTGCCGTAAATATCGCTACCGTTCAGGCGTCCGTAGCAACGATCCAAATCAGTCGATTCCGCGGCGTTCTCAAGAACTGGGCATCGCCAAGACCACTTTATGGCGAGTTTTGCGTAAAGATCTTGGTTTACACTCATACAAGATCAAGCTGACTCAAGAATTGAAGCCGATGGAAATATCTCACATGGTTTGCGTTTTATTTAAAAAAAAAGTTGTCAAGTCCTTATTGAAAAATCCTTTACATATTTTTTAATTGCTTATAAGTAAAAGGTTAAGATATATTATTTGTATTTTTGTAACCGCATATTTTTAAAATTTTTATAAGCATACGAATAACTAATAATTTTGGTAACCACTTATTTTTCATTTATTTCTTTTAATGCGTACAAATTTTGCGCTTTTTTCAAGCAGCGAATATGTAAAACTACTTACTAACTACGAACTCTGCGAACAAAAATAATAAGTTTTGACGCCGAATTGTACGGAGTAGGCTCTATTGCAGTGCTTATTATTTAGGTATTGGTAATGACATCCCATTACTGAGATTTTGCTGGGACTCTATACATTCTGCTACATTCATTGTTAGTTACTATGGCACTCAAGCAAAAAATATCTCTCTATGTATGTGTATAAATAAGCATATGTAAGGACTACTAAGTACTTGATTACTATAAGGATATTTCTACTTGTGTTTGTTGTAGGTATGTTGGCATGGGTGTGTGTGTGTGCTAAAGAATAAAAAGCCTTTTTTACAAACTCATGTGTCAAACTTGTAAATTTTACTAAAAGTCAATTTAATGCCTTAACAAGCTTTTGTTACAGTTCTTTGTCTTTTTCAAAATTTTGTGTGTTTTATTGGTTGTTTAACAAATTGTTTTTTTGCTAATACTTTCTATCCAATTTTTAAATATTTACCGTCATGCTTACAAAATCAAAAATAAAATGTTCTTTGGGACAATACTAATACATACATACGTACTTACTACACATGTATTTAAAGCTAAACAAATAACAAAATTAAAAAAGTGAACTTTCAAAAACGTTGTCTATATACCCACTTTAGTAGTTTAAAAAGAGCAGATAATAATCTTTATTATTTTAAAAATTTATTTTAAATCTAAATTTTGACTTTCCTAGGACTTACTATTTTTAAGATGGAAAAATGGTACAGTAAAAAACGAATTCTCGTTTAATACAAACTAAAGTACTTCCATTAACACCCTAGGGTGTGTGATATATTAAAATTTGTTATTGGTATGGATTAAGCATTGTTAATTATATTAAAAGACATGTGGGTAATTCCACAATTAGGAGAAAATTGAGTGATAAACAAATTTATCATTTTCACTTCACAGCAATTTATCACTTCAGGTTTTTATTTATAGCCATTATTATTCTCATTATGAAAAATATTGTATTATAAAAACTATCTTCCAAATTGTTGTCTCATTCCACTCGCTCCATGTTTTTTTTTACTGCGCTAATACATAATACAGTACTTTTCGCTTATAGTCACATCTCTTAGTTGCACACAAGTTGTGGACTATATCGCTAATGTGACTATGTCGCTAGTTTTTTTATATGCCATTTTGTTGCCTATAAATAAATTGTGATATAGTCATCATAAAATGTGACTATATGCAATTTATTTATTATTATAACAGGTGGAAAATTTGGAATTTGAAAAGATTCAGCTCAGTTTCCTTGTTCCAATTTTAGTTTTAGCCTCTTAAATTTTTAAATAATTTTAAACCGAAATAAAATTTAAGATTTAACAATTATATTAGAAATTTTCTGTATTGTGACTATAACTTAAATTATTTGCATATAAATTTACTTTTAGTAACCAGAGTTTAATGGCATATAAGCCAAATGTGATTATATCGTGAATGGACTATATCCTAAATAATTTGTATGCAATTTGATTTTAGATGACAGTAAAAGTGTAAAAATGGACTATATCGCTAAATGGACTATAAGCGATGTGACTTTAAACGAAAAGTACTGTAATAATAAAAGTTCTAATAAAATTGTGTTTAACTAATTGTTTCTTACAAATTAAGTATAAAAATAATAGGAAAATAATTAGTTTTGCGTGTGATTAAAAATAGCATTTTTTATAAATCGATTTTGTAGGTTGTTCTTCAATTTATTAAAGTGAGTGGTTGTTCTTTAATTTGTTTAAAGTAGTTTATTATATAACAATGAAGAGTTTATCATTAAATTTGAAAAAAATTTACGAAAAAAGCACAAAAAACTTTATGAAATAATTAATTTTTAAACAAAATTGTCATCAAACATCTTTTAAGGGTTACAACACTTACACTCTTCTCCAACTTTTTCTTGGCGGTAACAAATTTATCGTATCGCACACCTACACTCAAAAAAATAAGTTAGTAGAAAAGTTAGTAAAACGTCTTGTAAATCAGGTATACTATTTTTTAGCAATTTTTTTTTGCTAAAATCGTGTTTTCAGCTAAAATTTTTGTTTATACTTATTCAGCACTTAACTGTTTTATATGCTTTACTAATATATGTATATGCTTTACTAATATACTAATGTTTTATGCTTTACTAATATACTAATGTTTTACTAATTAATTCTGCTAAAAAAAATTGTGCAGATAAGCACATTAATAGTGTGGACGACAACCAGATTGAAAGATATACGCAGAATGAAGTAGATGTCGCGGCAAGTCAAAATGTAGTAGAGAAGAGGAAAATGATACTAAATAAAAAGTACAACTCTAATAAGACATATAAAAAAATCCACCATGGAAGTTTTTGTATCTGTTTTTCATACATAAAACAAAATTGAGGATTAAAACAACTTAAATTTTTCGTTGTCACCGGCTTGTGAAATAATTGTCTATTAATTAAATAAAAGACAAAATAAAATATTTATTTATTTAAACTAAATGTTTATAGATTTTGGTCAAATTGCAAACAAACATATACAGACATGTAGATAGAGTAAAGCGAAAGACAAAGACACACATCTTAGGTAGATTTGTATGGTTCCTTTTTCTTATTGCAAAAAATGGTTGTTTTTTTCGTTTCGTTTGTTTTTGTTTATTTTTTTCGTTTCTTTTCTATAATTATCTTCGGCAGTTGCGTCCTTTAAAAGAGCATCATTTAGACAACCATTGATGTAAGTAATTGAAAGAAAATTTTTGTTATGTTATATATATTTATTTCTATATATTTTCAGATATTAAATTAATTCATGTCGTCAATGTGGGAAAATGAAAATTTTTATATTTCGTTATTATAGTAAATTATTTTTAAAGAATCACAAAAATATATTTTATGATTTTCAGCAAATAAATTAACAAAATTACAATTTTTCTACAAATTTTTTGCGTTTCTTTCAGTCTACTAAAATTCAGCAAAAAATTTATTAATTTTTAGCAAGGCTTTTTTATTTCTAATCTACTAAGTGTTAGCAAAACTTTGCTGAATCTACAAATTTTGTTGCTAAAAATCAGCTCGCTGATTTTCAGCAAAAGATTTTGCTGACATTAGCAACTTTTTTTGCAAGCATCCTCCTGACGAAAATTTTGCTGACTCAGCAAAATTTTTTGCTGACTTTACAAACTTTTTTTTTTTGAGTGTAGTTCAAAAGTGACTCAACTCAAAATTTTTATTTTCGGGTTTATGTACTTAAACTACTCTCAAATAAAAAAGTTAGTAAAGTCAGCAAAAAATGTTGCTGAGTTAGCAAAATTTAGTCAAGAGGGTGCTTGCAAAAAAATTGCTAATGTCAACAAAATCTTTTGCTGAAAATCAGCGTGCTGATTTTTAGCAACAAAATTAGTAGGATCAGCAAAAGTTTTGCTAAAACTTAGTAGATAAGAAATTAAAAAACCATTGCTAAAAATTAAAAAATTTTTGCTGAAAATTAGTAGACTGAAAAAAACCCAAAAAGTTGTAAAAAAAATATACTTTAGTTAATTTATTTGGTGAAAATCATAAAATATATTTTTGTGATTCTTTTTAAAATAATTTACAAAGCGTTACAAAATATAAAAATGTTCAAACTCCCAAATTGACGATGTGAATTAATGTAATATCTAAAAACAATAGACATAATTATATATAATACAAACTACATTATCTTTGAACTACTTACATCAATTATTGTCTAAATGATGATATCCTTTAAAGGAACGCAAATTCGCAGAAAACGAAAAACTAACAAAATATAACATATACAACCCTTTTTTGCAATAAGAAAAAGGAAACAGAAAAATCTACCTAAGATGTTTGTCTTTGTCTTTCGCTTTAGTCTGTCTACCTATGGCATATTTGTTTGCAATTTGACCACACAAGATTATTAATATATATAAACATTTAGTTTACAAATACGCATTTAATCTTTATTAAATTTAAATATTTTATTTTGTCTTTAATTTCATTAACAGATTAATAGATTAAGTTGTTTTAATCCACAATTTCGTTTTATGTATGAAAAACAGATACAAAAATCTTCCACGGTTGTTTTTTTTATATTATGTCTTACTAGAGCTGTCACTACTACATCTAGACATGCCGCGACATCTAATGCATTCTGCGTATATCTTTCAGTCTGGTTGTCGTTCACACTATTGATGTGCTAATCAACACAATTTTTTTAGCAAAATATATTAGTACATTAGTAAGAAATTAGTTCAAAGCAGTTAAGTGCTGAATAAGTATAGTTTAAAACATAATTTTAGCAAAAAATTTGCTGAAAAATAGTATACCTGATTTACAAGATGTTTTACTAACTTTTATACAAACTTACTTTTTTGCGTGTATGCACAATACACTTGTTTATCTATAACAAAAAATTAAAGTGTATTTGTTGTCGTTAACTGTTGCTAAAAAAAAACAATTATGTCTTTTGTTTAAACGTAAACCTTAATTTTGCTTAATTTTACTTAATGTATCCCTTTGGTACCCCTTACCCACGGTAGGGTTAATTATTCCTTAAATCCTTGTGTTTACTCCCCACTTTTACAACTTTGGTGGCAGTATTTACACCGATTTTTAACGAGTAAACCCTAAACGGTACCTTTAGGTATTGTTGGTCCCCTTTTCTCTATACTCTTTTTTGTAAAAACAGTTAGTTATTGTTTAACTACTAAAGGCATTACGTGCAAAAAACCCTTGTTAAGGTAATTAAATTTTTTATAAATAAACATAGACTTTTTTTTTAATTATAAAATATCTATTCTTGTCTTTTTATTTAATTGGAACCTTTCTTTATGTTTCAATTGGTAGCAAATAAGTTTTTTTTTTTCGATTTCTTAAAAATGAAAAATTTTGAGTTGTGTCACTTTTGAAGCAGATGTGCGACATGCGATATTTGTCATTAATACTGAAACAAGAATCGCATTTGAAATAAACCCATAAAAACTCTTATCATTTCATCTCTTCGCCAAATGAGAATTGCCCAACTGGTCCCTTGACTACCGAAAAAAGAACGGAGCGCTGACGACTTTATTTTTGCAATATTTTTTTAAAAAAAAATTTATTTAAATTTTATTTTATTAAGATTTGTTAAGTTTAAATTTAAATTTAATTTAAATATTTCTAAATTTATTTTTTTTTTCACTTTTGAATGCATAAATGCTATAGTGGGTTTATATGACACGTTTTGTTTAAAAAGTTTGTTTTCTAAACATCCTTTAATTTATTAACTAAGTATGTATTTTCACTGTAAACTATACCGATAAATTACATTTTTAAGTGTACACGGAAATTTTTATAATTGGTACCTGTATTAAATGTCGTTATGATTGGATTATCTACTCCGCATAAAGGAGTAGATAATAAAAATTGTTTATCAATAAAATAAAAGTTTATTCGGTTGGCATAAACCTTTTTTTTTCTCAGCTAAAAATGAAAATAAAATGCATTTTACGGGTTTCTTTGCATTTTGTAAAAGAAAAGAAAATCATGCCATTTTATTTTGGTTTATGCGACTTTATATATACTTTTTACATAAGTATTATAGAAGTACTACAATTTATATGACAGCATAAATATGTTAGTTACTATATACCTTCGATTTGATACTGAATTCATTATGGGCACTACTAGTTTATGACCTCAACTGTACCTATATTGTTTTAATAAGAATATTTAATTTTATATAAGAAATATGATTTTATTACTGAACACTGTACATTAGGCCGGGTCGATTTGTATGGAGGCAAAAAAATCGCTCAACGTTCCAGGAAAATCGTATTCTAGGGATCAAAATAAGAAACTTTGCCGAAGGAACCATACCTTTATAACGAATTCCCACTTTGACCCATTTAGAGTGCCCCAATCAAATCCAACCCAATCGAATATAATTTATACATTAATCTGCCAGAGCGTCTTCGGGAGAAGAAATGGAGACCCTAATCTTGGAAAGACTCCTCCTACTTTCTGAAATATTTCTATCCCGAGATTTGCACATCAACTTAAACTTAAATTTTAACCCCTTAACGGTCACCTAGAATGCATTAATCTGCTAGCATGTCTCCCGGAGAAGAAGTAGCTCCCATAATCTTGGAGAGATTCCTCCTACTTTCTGAAATATCAAAGTGGGCTTTTTCAAAATTTTACCCTACGGGTCAAAAGTCGGGACATCAGAATTCGTTTTAGAGGTATGGTTCCTTCGGCAAAGTTTCTTATTTTGACCCCTAGAATACGATTTTCCTTGAACGTTGAGCGATTTTTAAATCGACCCACCCTACTGTACATACTGAAGTTCATTTTTATAATATAAGTTTTTTATTGTAGTCTTTTATTGAATAGTTAAGTTTTTATGTATATATAAAAAAATTTTAAAAACCCTAACCCGATTTATATATTTTTAAAAAGAGAAACAATATTAAAAATCCGAAAAACTTTCAGATTAAGTTTTTTTTAAATTTTGCTTTTAATATATATACGAGGGCGGTTGAAATTTTTTTTTGCAAAAAAAAAAATTATTTTTCAACATAATCTCCTTTTAGCTCAATACACTTAGTCCAACGTTTCTCCAATTTTTGTATCCCTTCCAAAAACTTGGATTTTCGAGGTCCATAAAATAGGCATTTGTTTGATAAATAATTTCATCGTTGTAGCTAAATCTCTTTCCACCGATCCATTTCTTCAGGTTTGGAAATAGGAAATAGTCACTGCCTTATCTTTATGAAAAAGAACTTTTTCCTTGGCCATATGGGGTCGTTTTTTATTAAATCCTCGTTAAAGCGGTCCAATAAGTTGGCATAATATTCGCCGTTTATTGTTTTTTTACTTTTGAAGATAATCGATGTAGATTATCCCGCGTGCATCGTAAAACACTGTTGCCATCACCTTATTGGCCGAAAAACTTGCCTTGGCCTTCATAGGAGCCGGTTCACCCGGAGAAACCCATTGATTAGACTGCTGCTGGGTCTCCGGATTGTTGTAATAGATCCAAACAATCCTTTGAAGTTGTCACACGATTACGTTTATGGTCAATTGAGAGCAAAGGCGGCACCCATCTTGTAGACAGCTTACTTAAACCCAACTGATCATTTAAAATAAAAACCGCACTGCCAAACAAAATGCCTATGGCATCAACAATTTCACGCACTTTTACTCTTCGATCGGCCTACACCATATCGTGGATTTTTTCTACATTTTCTGGTTTATTGACCTCAATTGGCCGTCCAGAACGTTCAGCGTCATTTGTAATTGTGCGACCACATCGAAATTCAGTAAACCACTTTTTTTTACCATTGAAATCGATTGTGCATAGTCCCCATAGTATTTATCAAGCTTCTGCTTGGTTTGATTGACGGTTTTTTTTTCGCAAAAAATAATGTTTAATGAGCTCTCGAAATTCACTTTTTTCCATTTTTAAAAAAATCCACGAGGTTGTATGTTTTGAACAGCTGTTAAACGCAAAGTAAATGACGGAACTTGCTCAAAATTTGACAGTAGTCTATTAACAGGTGGTACTTGATGGGAGCTGTGTTGCATTTCATGTCACTACGAGGGAAGTTCGAAAAGTTACGGACTTATTGATCCGCCCTCGTACAATATCGAGTATAGTCGTTTCCGCATTAAACCACCGATATATATTTGCCACTAAGGACCCTTTAATTTGTATTAATATAATAACCAGTATTCGAAAATTGCGAAAAAGTAATGTTGTTTAATTTTAATAATGAAGAAACATAATTCAAATACATTTTTTGAGTTCAATTAAATATATTGGATTTTTTAATTGACACTCATTTTCGAAGTATTTGTTTATATTTAAATCTAACAAACTATTTGATTTTAATTATTCAGTATGTTGTTAATATTAGTTTTTAGAAACAACCCAGCATACATTTTTAGAGCAGATTACCTCTGAACCTGTTCTAGAACAACTTCTTTCACCAACGGTTACATGGAACCGGTTCTAGAACAGGTTCCTGGGATTCGGAATGCAAGGTGGCACTGCCCCAGAACCAGTTCTATAAATGGTTCTAGAACCGGTTCTGAAGCAACCTGTTCTTGTTTGGAGCTAAAGAACCTATTGCAAAAGGGACAAACTCCATATAAAAAGAACCAATTGCAGAGCAGAAATTAGAACCTGTTATAATACAGTATAAGCTGTTCTGCAACCAGTTATTTGGATTTTACTATTTTACTGGGAACAATTAAACTTTTAGACAAGACAAGAACAGGGTGCGGCAATTTAAGTGTTACTAATGAAAATGGATATAACTTTGTAAGTAATTGTAAGATTGTATTTTAAAAAACCAAGTATTGCTATGAACTAAACAAATTTTCAAAATTTATGTAATATTTTCGATATGCCCTCCTTTAGCCTCTATTATTCGGTGGATCCTAGCTAAAATGAGTTGCACGCTGCACGTATGTGATTTTGTAGTATTTTGTTCCATTCCCGTTGAAGGCCATTAATCTGCCGAAACTAAGACATTGTTTTTTAACCAATCTTGATTCGCGCGAGCTTTGTGTGAAGGTGCCGATTTCTGTTGAAATGTGCATGGTCTGCTTTTGAAATGGATGTTATTTGGCTGATGAATTCTAAAGGAGCGCATATCGAAAATATTAAATACATTTTTTAAAATTTCTCTAGTTTGTAGTTTTTTTTAATAAAACCTTACACCAATGTTAAAATATATATCCATTTACATTAGTAACACATCAATTGCTCCACCCAGTATAGTTACAACTAAAAATGTTAGTTTAGTAGTTTTCTGATTATATTCAAAGCAACTCCCTTGTAAACAGCATGTTTAACTTGGTCTAGTACAATTGGTTTTGTAAGTTTAAACTATTGCTTACCTAGAATAATATTGGTTTACACTCACACACATTTCTTAGTACCTACACACACATATTTATACATTTACAGAATAAACTTATACACATAAAACAAACCAAAACCAACCCAGCAAAAAAAAAACAATGGATGTGAAACTTAAAGATTAAAGTTTTCCTTGATTCCAAATTCACTCTGGATTTCCCGCTTCTAAAGCAATTCTTCTTCACAACTTCAAAAACAGTGATTTTGAACAAAATTTAATCTTTAAAAAATCTAGTCTTTATAACACGCCCAATCTCAAATTTAGTGGGTAAAAGGGAGAGGGAAAAAATATATAATTTTTTTTTGTAAAGGAACATATTTAGAATATAAAAAATTAAAACTTGTTGCACCAAACGTTAAATACTCGAGAAAAGAAAAGTTTGGATATCCATACTGAGTCTGCTATGAAGACAGCGCTCCCATCAATAAGTGAAAAACTGCTTCCGGAAAAGTTAAAAAAGGATGCAAATTCCCTCGTAATCGGGATTATCTCCTAGGAGAGTTCCCTTGTGAATATCAAAAGAATTGAACTTTCATTAAACCATAAAAATTGCTTAAGATGCAGTGAATAAGAATCATAAAAGACAACTGCCACCATATGACAAGCTCATATAAAATTCATTGCTTCCGATCCAAATTTTCATAACATTGAAATCCAAATCACTGCAATGTGTCGCTTCTTTATCTATTCTTTTGATACTATTTCTTTTTGCTGGGAACAAAAACAAAAATTTGAACATTTAAAATCTGTAAAATATGTTTATCCACTTATTCTATTGCCTACAGGAGAGTTTGTGGTTTTTTAACCTAAAGTTATTATGGTTTATTCATATACCAAAATTATGTTAACAAAGATTTATTAAAGCAAGTGTAGGTCATAAAGAACGTAAACTTTACAATTTTACTGGTTAAATTTTACAGAATTTCCTTTAATACAAATTATTTTTTGAAGTGCAATAAAAAAAATCTGTAAAATTATCAAAAATTTAGTGAAGTCAGCTAAATTTTTGCTGGCAAAATCCTTGCAGAAAAATTGCTAATATCTGTAAAATGTTTTGCTGAACATCAGTGAGCTCATTTTTAGCAAAAAATTAGTAAAATTAAAAAATATAAAAAAAAAATGTCAGGACTTAAATAAAAAAATCTGGAAATAAGCTAAATATTTTATTAATAAAAAATTATTAGAAAATAATTATTCCGAATTACTTACATGTATGTATGTATATTGGAGTCCGTTAGAAAAGTATAAAGTTTCTTTGTTTTTTGGGATATCATCACTTTTTAAAAAGTTTTGGCAACAATAAAAAATGGCACAACAAAACTCGACCTGACGATAGATCAGTGTGCTAAAGCGCTCTGTCTAACGTGTAGTGCGAGTGCATGTGGCATTAAAAATCAGTTTATCTATACCTCGGTCAGTGATTGCACAGAAAATTTATATAGACGCAATCGAACAAATAAAAACATAACAAATATTACATTATTCAAAAAAAACAGGGTCACTGACGAAGGTTCAATACCAGAAACTGCGCAGTCTGATTCAGAAAAATTGAAAATTTACAATGTAGTTATGATTTTTAGAAAATACAGTCATTCTTCTCTACCACGCCTTTCACAATTAAAATTAAATAAAATTGCATATTAATTATAGTATTAATTGCAATTGTCTGAAAAAGACGTTAAAATTCAAACTCAAACAAAAATCAAACTTTGCTCTCTGGCTATTCTTCCCTAACTACGTAAGCGCCATCTATCGAATATACAAAGAATATATCATAGATGTGGCATCACTTACAACATATGGGAAAACAGTGGACATTAGAGTGAGGTAAGTTTCTAAAAATAGAACTGTTGTGTTGTTGGAGTTGTACTTCTAAGATTATGAATGCAAGAACAAAAAAAAAAAAAAAAAAAAAAACACCGTGTATTGAATAAAACTAGTTTTAATCACAACAAAACTCGACCTGACGATAGATCAGTGTGCTAAAGCGCTCTGTCTAACGTGTAGTGCGAGTGCATGTGGCATTAGAAATCAGTTTATCTATACCACGGGCAGTGATTGCACAGAAAATTTCATATAGACGCAATAGAACAAATAAAAACCTAACAAATATTACATTATTCAAAAAAAAACAGGGTCACTGACGAAGGTTCAATACCAGAAACTGCGCAGTCTGATTCAGAAAAATTGAAAATTTACAATGTAGTTATGATTTTTAGAAAATACACTCATTCTTCTCTACCACGCCTTTCACAAATGGCATTATTATTTTTTTTTTAAGTCCAACTCTTTGCACACGTTGATAAAGGGGCGCTTTTCCGGCAAAACCAAAAAAAAAAAAACTGAATTTATATAAAATTGAAATTCACCTTCCGATTCTAAGCCAAAGATTATTTAAAAAGACTTTTCTTCCCCCGTTTTTAAAGTGCACCACTTAGGAAATAAAGCGGTTGAAAAAAATCAAATCTTTTCAAAACTTATAAAGTACTTTTTTATTACACACATTAAAAAAGCATTTTTAGCTGAGAAAAATTGTGGATAAATTTTTAAAAATTTTCCGTCCACTCTACTTTAAAAACCGGGAAAAAGATTTATTTATTAAAAAAATCGCTAAATATCATAAAAACCCTTTATATTTTAAAAACATCCTCAATTTATTAAAATGTTGTTTTGTACAGCACCAACAAAACTTTTTTTATTTTTGCCTGTATCTTCAATTTTAAAATTTTTCAAAATATCATCCTTTAGTAATTTTTTTAAATTGGTTTATTTAATTTATGTATTGTTTTATTTATACTTTGTTAATATTTACAATTTTTATGTGCGTGTAGTATACAAAAAACAAAAAAATTAAATGAACGAAATCAGTCTCGCTTGCATATTGTGTAAGTCTTATAATAACACTGTAAGTAAAATTTCAACTTTTGAATTGACACACCAAAACCGTGGGACACGCAAACTCCGTTTTAATAGGTTGGGTCAAAATAAAAAGAAATTTAAATTTTAAGTTTGCATTGACTCAAGCGATTTTTTAAGTGTAGTGTAAGTGTTTAAGTTTTAAGTGTAGTAAAATACATCAAAATCTCTTTCGAAATTACTTTATTTATTGTTTATATGTCAAAACTCAAAGCTAACAAAGATGGCCGTCCATATTGAGACCATGTTTTCTAATGCCATTTGAAAATTCGAACCATATGACACTGAACAATCAGATGTCAGTATAATGGCCGTAATTTCAAGCAATATATACCTACTGGTGCTTAGATACCTACCGTGTACACGAACAAAATCGGGTAGGTATCTAAACACCGGTAGGTATCTATTGCTTGAAATTACGGGCATAAGTCAAAGGTTTATTACCCTGCAGTTTCGAATTCTATATAAATGAATTGTATAATCCTAAAATTGGATGGACATAATTTTTAGACTTAACTGTAGACAAAAATAGTTTTCTCCTATATTTTTTCTAAAAAGTGCAGGAAAGCATGATTTTATGACCATAATATGTTTATAAAATTTGTTCAGTAGACTCTTCACTACATTATTACCAAATATAGTTAGGCAATATCATCAAGTTTGAATTAGCTGTTGGCCAAAAACTGAGGACAACTTTTTTGAGTTCTTTTGAGGTGCATAAAAAAAGTGGTAGGCAAACTGGACAAACCGAGTATAGGGTTTTACTAACCTTTGGTAGTACAATCGAACCTATACTGTCGAGTCCGTGCATTTTTCCAAAAGTCTTCATTTGTTGCTCTGTGTAATTAATTAATATGGTTATATGTGAAGCCATATGTCAGAAAATCTTAACTTGCGCATAATTTAATTTGATATTGAACTTTATCAAAATATGTATGGGATGCTATACAGGGTGTCTGGTAGCAGATTTATATTTTCAAACTTAAGTAAAAAACTTAATAATTGACACAAAAATTTTTATTAAGAACATTGAACGATAGAATGGAAATGCGGATTTTATTTTTTAAAGAGTATGTCATCCAGGAGTCTTCCGTAGAGTTGAACACACTGTTCAAAACGGAGCCTTGTGTTCTGCGCCACACGCTGCAGTAAACTTGGTTCAATTGAGCTGATTTCACGACGAGTATTTTCCTTTAAAGCCACAAGAGATTGGGGATTGTCATTATAAACCCTCTTTTTGAGGTAGCCCCATAAAAAATAATCCATGGGATCTACTCGGTCCATCACGTATTCGCCGAATACCGAACTTTGAACAAAATTGTCGACGAGCAATTACGTAAGAATCATTACTCGTAAAAAATGTCTCCATAGCGGACGCACGATGCTCACTCGACCACTGCGACACCGTGACTGACAAATCCGCACAATCAATAATTCCAACGGCGCCACCCTCCCTCAGCACCGTTTATTACTTTTTGAAATAATCGTATTTAAAAATATAAATTTGCCACCAGACACCCTGTATAATGCTATATTAAATTATGAGAAAAATATTTTCAGTATGACGTCACATATAATTTGATAAAACTTAGCTTGGGTCCATATATAATCATATCGATCACTACATATATTTGGATTATTAATAGGGCTTATATAGCTAAAATATTTTAACAAAAATTATCGGATGTATTTGTTAGTGTCCGACCGAACAGTTCGGTCAGAAAACGCATTTGGTCTGTATTCGGTATTTTAAAGCATTATGGACAAATTTGGCGGATGGAAAAATGTTTATTGGGCTGATTAGATGCTATTTTGAGTGTCAAATTTGAATAAAAGTCTGTAGTTAAGCAATGAATTCACTGTTCGGCCTCAGAAAGTTCGGCCAAATTGAAAATAGTTCGGCGGCCGAACTTTTAACTTTATAGCTAAACTTCGACTTTTCTCTTAAATTTTATACACAAAATCGAATTAAATCGGCTCAACAAACATGTTTCCCATACCAAAATTTGCCATCATTGCCTCTAGATATCAAAAAACCGACAAAATATAGGTTTTTGGCCGAACTGTTCGGTCGGACACTAGTATTTGTATATAATGATACATACCGTAATGTGATTCAATTCAAAGTCAGATATGACTTAATCACATTATATATGACTAGGAATAACTATTTTAGCCCGGGTTTATATTTTCAATCGCCCTGTCTCACTAGTGGTCCCGTTTGACAGACAGAGTTTTTTAAAACTGGCGTACTATTTTAATTGCAGTAATACCGAAATTCATTTAAAATTAAACTAAGAAAAAATACACAATGACTCGTGTAGCATTTTATGATATATTGCATTTATGTACTTTTTGTATCCAAAATTTGTGTTTGTGTTTCTAAAATATATGCATGATAAGCACGCACATTGGGTCAAGGTTATCTTGTGAATATTGTCTGTGCACAAGTTACCAGTGCTTTATAATTTATGTACTATGGAACACAGAGTTGTCGTTCTATTCTCTTCTGCTTTTCATATTTTTTATTTTTTTTTGAGATTTTGTACTAAATGCATTCTATTCAACAAGAGTACAAAAGCATGACAAACTGTTTTAATAATATTGTATAATTTTTATTTGTCGTACTTACATAAAATGTATTTTTTTTTTTAGCAATAGTTTTTTTTTTAAATATATAGTTGTGGATAGTATGAAGGTCATTTATTTTTAGGAAATGTTTATGTTCACTTTATCCTTGTTATGGTTTTTTTGCTCTTCTTCTGAAGTTGATAATAATGTTTCATTACATGGCAATGGTTTTGTTTGAAATCATAGTTTCATTCGTTTGGAAATAATAGTTTTAAAGTTTATTTTTTATTTTCAAATTACTTATAATGGGTGAATAACTTCAGGCACATGTTAGTGTTTTATTAAAATCTAAATTCAGAAGCTTTGAACAATTTACAAAAATATTTTATTTAAAAATAGTTAAGGGAATGTTCCCTATTGTGGCCGGTTAACTTTAATTTTTTTTTCGTGTTACTGATTGAATATATCAATATTGTCAACTGTTATCGGGTTTTAATTCCGCTATCACTATTTTAAATAGTTACGACCTGAATTCACACGCTTTTCTTGGTTTTATTGTATAAGTTCGAATAACGCAATATAACACCAAGAAAACAGACTCGGTAGTAGCAACCGTATTTGTTGCCAATCGAATGCTTCGGTTGTTGCGACCCAATTGTTTGGTTGTGATATCAATCATTTGGTCGAAACAACAGATATTCTGGCACGAGTGTCTCAACAGAAATTCGGTTATAACTTCTATAGCTACAACTGAACAATTCGATAGGATACAAATTTGGATGCTACTACCGAGTCTATTTTCTGGGTGAAAGTATAATTTTTTGTAAACTTAAAGAATGAATAACAAACAAGTTATAAAGAATTTTCCAAATCCTTGAATCCATACACAAATATACACTTAGAATACTATGTAGTTAAAAACAAATGAAATTTCACATAAAGAGAGGGCGACTTACATTTCAGTAAATTCAACTAACATTGTCATTTGTTTTTTAATATTCAAAAAATAAACCACAATTGTAGTAAAAAATTAAGCACATGTTAGTAAAAAATAAACAAACATTTATTTTTTTTTTATTTTTTTTTAAATAACAAAAAACTACTAGAAAAAATTAATGTTAAATCATAAAACAGTCATTTGATGTGGTTTGTTTTTTAAATGAACTACAAGGTTAGTAAAAAATGTAATTTGTTGTACAAATGACTGACATTTACATTAAAAGTAAACAAACTGTATAATAAGCCAAACACCGACATATTTTTAAAGCAGAAGTTCCCTGAGTGTAATAAATAATATACGAAATGTGAGAAACTATATTTTCATAATGTTCCTCAAAGTGAACCTGAACAAAAAACTAATATAACTGTTAAAAATATTACTTGAGTCAGAATACAAACTAAAAATTTTTTATATAAATAGAACATTTTTGGTCTTCAAAGTTTAGTAACATGATGATGCTTGTTAGGAAAAGACCTAACCACGTGCTTGATTACTAAGAAGACAAGAATGGAGCAAAATTGATTATTAATAGGTTTTTTTTGTTAAAGTTCTGCCTTTTATGGAGGCTCTAACTTTTCTAAAACTTCGGGTTCTGATGAGATCTTTAGCCAGATCGAAATACTAGTATCAACCTAGCGAATATGTCTGATTTGCTTTATTTTTTGTAAATATACGGAGGTTGAAAGCTCGTTATAAATTGAAAAAAAGAACCTTTGATATATTCTCTTATTTTTGATATTTCTCCAAGTATTAGTCTTTTTTGATTGTTTAGTTAGTTTTTTAATTGTTTAGTGAAAAGTTATCCAAGTTAGACTAGAACAGTTAAAGTTCTTGTCTAATTTGGATAACTTTTCAATAAGGTGCACAACAGAAAAAACATAGTTTTTTTTATCGCAATTAAAAAAGTTATCATTAAATATGTTAACCCCCCCCCTAAGCAGCTTTAAGCGATACTTAAAACTATTTAATAAACAAAATTCAAATAAATTTTAATTTAAACACAAATTTTTGTCGATGTTTCATCAATGTCTAGCATTTTTATATGCTTTTAAAAAGCATTTTATTTAGGTCAACTTTAGGGTACATGTTCCCTAATGTTGACCTTTTGACAGTTGTTACATAACTTTTTTCAATTAGTTGACGCAATGAAATTATCTACGAGTATGTAGAAAAAAATGCACAAAGAGTTGGATGGCCTAAAAGCTGATATTATCGGATTCGGAATATTTCACTTCCAAGGGATTTTTTATCGGCCCAATCTCACGTTTAAGGTTTAAAATGTTTGGCAAAAGTTAATATATTTTAGTAAGGAGACGTGTCTAAAACTAATGAAATTCACATTTTTTGAACGCAAAAACTAAAATACTAATATTTATAAATATATGCCAATATTGCCTATGTAGTGTGTTAGGGCTGCCATATATTTAAAATATAGCTTAAAAATCTCTTTGGCAAAGGTGGGAAGGTGGGATAAATCTCACACGCACCCTCGATTAATTTTAATAGGCAGTAATATACTACCCTAACTACAAAAGGTTCGTACACCACTATTAAATTTTAGTATTTAATTTTTGAGAATCTGTATATTCCACAAAAGTTAAGGGATTTTAATAAAAAGAAACTTTTTCTAGAGATAATTTTATTATCTTTTGAAAAAATAAACATAAGGCACTTTTTTTTAAAGATTTTAAAATAAAATAACAAAAATTTCATATACCTAAAATTAATTATTGTTTGATTTTGACCATTAAAGGTTCGTACTGTATATTAAATAAAAATTAATACTGAGTAACGTCACATTTAGCTTCAATCACGGCATAGATTCTCCGGTTCATAGAATTAATTAAAGTTTGACACTCATCAGGGGTTATGGATTCCCAAATTTCGCGAATTTTCGCTTTTAAACCGGCGATCGTTGTTTGCGGTTAATTTCTTAACCGTCTTTTCATTATTGCCCATACAGATTCTATTGGATTTAGATCTGGACTGGATGATGGCCAGTCCAGGACACTTACATTATTTTCTGCGAACCATCTTTTCGTTACTTTCGCCGTATGAGCTGGCGCTCCATCTTGTTGAAAGGTGTATTCCCCGAAAGATGTTATGATGGGTACTGAAGCCATTAAGTGTTCTTCAAGTATTTCTATGTAGCAGACTGCGTTAACTGTGTTGTCTATAAAACACATCTGTCCGACCCCTTTGGCAGACATGCAACCCCAAATCATCACACTCGCTGGGAATTTGACAGTGCGTCTTAGACAATCTCTATGAAATGCCTCTTGTCTCGCTCGAATGACTTTTGTAGAAGTGTCACCCAAACACAGCTCATCACTAAAAATGATTGCGTCCCACTCTCTTTGGGTCCATTTTGTCGCTTTTTTGCTCACAGTAAGCGTCTTCGTTTTTGTACTTTTGTTAGAAAAGTTTTTGCTTTTGGCTACAAAAAAATTTTATTTTTGATTTAAAAGTGTAGTTTTTATACGAAATAAACTCTTACATTGTAAAAAGCGTAATTAAGTTTTTTTAAATTTTTTCTTGTAGCTTCCCGTCCCACAGACTTTCCAATAGACGATGACCCACTCAACCGCTAATTTTCGTACCGTAGTTCGTCTATTATTCCTTATGATTTTTTCTAAATGTCTTAAATTACGTGGTGTTATCTTAGACATTCTTCCACATTTTTTTTTAATTAGGGCTAACTGATATATTTTTTTTGTAAAACTTTACAATGTATTGAACAGTTGACTTTGCGAAATGCAGTTCCGAAGAAATATCTGAATAACTTTTCCCATTTTTGGATTTTTGGGATTATGAGTTCCCGAATTTCTTTTGAAATAGCTTTACCACGAGCCATTCGGTTTTTTTTAGTTTATTTGGTGTTACTTATATTTTTTTTCTTTTTCTGATCAAACACATTAATTGACTAAGAAAGATTTTACAGAAAAGCACGGTTTTAAACAAAAATAACGGAACTTTCTTAATAGTACAATCCTTTTATGGTCAATTTAAAAACTTCCCATTTTAAGGGATATTTAAAAAAATCATTGCTGTATAATGGGAAATAATCACAAATGTAAATTTAAGTATTGCATTTTTTGGTAATAGTAGTAGATTATATTTAAAAAGGCAAATTATAAAAAAACGTTAATATTTGAATTTTCGCAGAATATTGAAAATTTGATATTTAAACTTTTAAAGGGGGTACGAGCCTTTTGTGGTTAGGGTAGTACATATTTTTTTTAAGCTTAATACAACAATAATTCTTTAACAAAACGCCAGTTTTAATATCACTTAAAACACATTTTTTTTTGAATAACAAAAATACCTGAAAGTTATCGTACAAGTTTCATATACCAGTTAATGCTTCTCAAAACGCTCTATCATTTCGTACCCCATTTGTCCACAATGTTTCTGAAACAATACGCAATAAGCCGAAAAAATGAAAAATGGGGTAATTTTTGATTGCACTTTTTAACCGGCAAGCATGTGAATTAGCCGCTAAAAATATACATGTCGCGTATTTTTTTATTTGCCTCACATATCGAAATTTCACTAAGATCGGAGAGAACCCATCAGAAGACTCCCCTTATTGTTTGATTTATATATCCCAAATACTACATGAAGGGCCATATTCGGGAACATTCTTAAGTAATTCCTAAAAATATTAAGAATGTTCAGGGTACTGAAGAAGTGAAATAAAATAAGTTATCCCCTTTGACGAAAATAATATTTTAACTTGAAGAGAAGAGTTAAAAATTTTTTGACTCTTAAGGCATAATATTTTGAAATTATTTATTTTTTTTGATAACATGATGTACCTTTTGTGTAAATCTTAACCATGTTAAATCCATCCAGTTAATCATTTATTTTGAACGGCGCAAAATTTAGGGAGGTTTTAAGTTTAAAGCAAATTTTAAATATTAAAATTAGTGCTTTTGCTCGGATTTAATTAAAGTTACATCAATTTATATTATAGATCACATTGTAGTTATCACATTGCAGAATACATATTACACCACCAACAAATATAGAAATACACTCAAAAATTATTTTTGTCATATATTAGAACTTAAAAAGAAAACCGTGATTATTTTGAAAAAAAAGCGTTTTTTTTGCCGTTCCATACTAAATACTTTTAAATTCACAAAATTAAGAATTTCATATAATGATGCTTTTTGAGGTTATGAAAATTTTGTTTCCTATGAAAGTTCATGTCATTGAAATTTGTTGATGCCTCTTCGATTTAGTAATAAGCTTTTTAAAATCCTTTATTTGACAAACGTATATGTTGGAATTGATACAGCGCTTTAGTTATCACAAAGCGAAATGTGTTTGGAAAAAAACTGTCTCTGTACTCGATTGGAATGAAAACAATGATTTATTTTGCACTTTATTAACTTATTTGGTCGTGAATATTCACTATAGATACTACCTAACTATGTTCCCAAGTCATGTTTTATTATGAAAAATGCGAAGAACAATAATTAAATTTCGCAAAATTTTAAACACAATCGTAAATAAATACTTTTAAAAATGCCTTTTTGACTCGGAGTTGTTGTTTACTAAGAAACTTAATTCACGCAATACGCTAACCAATTTCAAATATAATTGTGAATGTCAGTCGCAATAAACATACATTTTCACTTACTTACGCCAATTCCTTATAAGTTTGTGACGTTCGTATAATTATGAGCAAAACAGTAAAATTAATGAAAAAAACTCTTGTAAATTTCAAGAAATTTTTTAAACTTTTCAAATTTTAAATCGTCATTAATTATTTACGTAAATACTTCTCAACTTTAAGTATAGTCTATCTAACTCTGTCCATCATTTCTCTTAATTAAAAAATCCTGGAGAAAAAGAGGCATTTAAAGTCAGTTTCAAAGGGTGTTGAAAATTTTTGAAGTAGCCCATATGTGGCATTCTTTACGAACGGGAGACCCGCTACTGTCTAAAATTGAACTCAACGTACACAGTTGTAGCATGGCTTGAGATTCAGATGAGTATAACTACTTTCAAAAGACGAATATGTACGAATATATTCGTAATGATGGTTAAGCCAACATGAAGGATTGAGTTGAGGTACTACGCTTTAAAACATATACAGGATTTACGTATTCGTATACCGGGATTTATGGGATCGCTAAACTCAAATCTGGTGTTCGATTTTTAGTATTCAAAATAAGATCCACTATGGCGTATGGTTTGAAACAGTTTCAGAACTTAATTAAAAATCGGCATTGAATAGTTGCTAGGATCGCTGAAAACGAATCTGACGAATCAATAAGGCGAATGATTGTTTTTAGAAGTGACCAGTTTTGAAGAGAAAGTTTTTCGGGTAACTGAGTACGAATCTGATATTGACTATTCATCATTCAAAATGGCTGCTAAGATATTTCGGACGATTTGGCGAATGATTGTTTTTAGAAGTGACCAGTTTTGTTGTATATTAGTGAAGAGAAAGTTTTTCGTGTAACTGTGTACGAATCTGTGTCTCTGTTAACGTATTTGAAATCCGATTTTAATTATTTAAAATATATATTTTTAAAAAATTAGCGGTTTCGTTCTAAATCATTTATCGGAATGTCCAGATTGTCAGTAAATACGAATCTTATATTTGATATTTGAAAATTATGATGTAAGTAAAGATGTAAGATGTAAAAGTAATTGGGATTCGCGATACACAGGGAATCAATATCAATGTAAAGATTGGAAAGCAAGAACTCCCGAGCTCGAGAAACAATCAAAATTACGTAATGAACAGTTCTTGGGCAATGAAGGTGTAAAACGGGGAAAAAAAATTGCATTTTTGCGATTTTTAAGGCACTGGATGCACTTTTTCCGGTTGAATGGAAGCAGTAGCGTTGCAAGAACTACTAATGCATTCCGAAAAATACACTGTTTGGTGTGAATTATGGGCCGGTGGCATCACTGAACCATATTTTTCAAAGACGACGAAGGCAGGAACGTTACTTTGAATGGCGAGCGCTACCGTGCTATGATAACAATTTAATTTTTTTTTTTAACCAAAATGGAAGAGCTGGACTTGGGTTACATGTGGTTTCAACAAGACGGTAGGTAGGTTTGTTCCGCTGTTTTTTTCTTCTATTCAATATCAACAACTTTGCTTCAGACACAAAAGAGATATTCGGTGCGGTATACCGAGATATAGAAATATAGAAAAAGTCCTAAAAATCCACCTTGAGCCAAAAATTCGCATGGCCATCAAATTGTTAATGCAGCCAACTTGACAAAACGAATGAAGCAGAAGTTCTTATTTTTGGGGCTACTTTCACGTGCAATTCTCAGAATTGAGTCCCAAAAGCATGTGTTGTTCTGTGTAATGAAAGTAGTATACAAAATGTAAAGTCTGTTAAAATAATCTTCAATAGTTTTCTGAAAAATCTTTGGAAAAAAAACGATTTTTGTGGATTGGTTTTAAAATCAAAACGTTATTTTTTTTTTCTTCGATATTAAAGGTTGAAATAACCAAAATCGAAATTTTTTTAATATAAAAATACTTGACTAATCAAAATAAAATTTATGATTTAAGTAGGCTATTATCTTCTCATTTTATGTCAATCAAAAGACTTTTTAAATTTAATATAGTTTTGTAAAAAATGGATTCAGAGCTTAATCGAAGAAAACTTATTCTGCACGAATATAATAAAAATAAAATTGTTTACATACGTTTGAAAGCAAAAAAATGTTAAATACCATATTCCACGGTAAGAAAAGTTATCAAAAACTTTAATGAACGCTTGTCAATTGAAATAAAGCGTGCAAGTGGTGGTGAGCATGGTCAAAGGGATCAAAAAGCAGAGGAAAAGGTTATAGAAGCTTTTAACGGTGCAAAAACTAATGGGACGAATTCGAAAAAAGGTGCAATGTTTTGCTTACCAATCGACTTTTAAATATTTTTTTTGCATTTTGGTAGTTACTCTAGATACATATACATATATATAATAAAATGTAAGAAAAACTTCAAAAGCTATTTTGGATATTTTTTTATTTAGAATACAAAATGGTTCGTTTTGATTTATTTCAACCTTTATATAACAAAATACATCCACACACAAGTCAATGTTTCTATTTTTTTTTGTTTGTATGTATGTTTAAACGATTTCAATCGGTAAGAGAAAAAAATATTGTGAGTATATCCGGCAATCACTTCTAGATCATTAAGTAATATTTTTTTTTTGTTTGTATCAAAGTTTAATCTTATTTTTTTGTTTATATTTAGCTACGTGTACGACTAATCACTAAGACCTTGAGATTATGTTACAATTTTTTTTGTTTAAATATTAGCATATTGTTTAAACCTTAAGGCACATATGCTAATTTTAGTACACTCAAAACAAAAGTCAGTAAAGTCAACAAAAAATGTTGCTGAGTAAACAAAATTTTAGTCAGGAGGGTGCTTGTGAAAAAATTGCTAACATCAGCAAAGTCTTTTGTCGAAAATCAGCGAGCTGATTTTTTTGCGAAAAACTTAGTAAATTCGGCAAAAGTTTTGCTAATATTTAGTTGATTAAAAATTAAAAAATCATTCCTAAAAATTTATAAAAATTTTGCTGAATATTGGTGGGCTGAAAAACTCAAAAAATTGTACAAAAGTTATACTTTAGGTAATTTATTTGCTGAAGATCCTAAAAACATGTTTGTGATTCTTTAAAAATAAAATTGACAATGCATAAAAATGTCCATACATTGACGACATGAAATAATTTAGTATTTTAAAATATAAACAAAAATATATTTCAACTACTTACATTCATGGTTGTCTAAATGATGACAATTTTGAATGAAACCAAGTGCCTTAGCCAGCTCTAGAAACAAAACTAAAAAATAACAAAATATGACATACACATAACCTATGCCAACTACATTAATGGACAAAATTAAGATCTAAATTATTGCTAAGTAGGCACTTTTTTTTATTCAAAATGCATGTGAATAATATCATATGTTATAATCATTATTGTAAAAATTCAAAAGTGAAAAAATTCAAAACCGAAGGACAAGTATCAAAATTCAAACGGTTTGAAAATGGAGTGGCATCAGCATCAGCTGGGATAAATTGTTGATGACAATCGTAATTTGGCCAGAATATTTCGCGTTTCCAAGGAAATAAGTCTCAAAAACTTACTCCAAATGAACGTGAAAATCTAGCAGAGGAAGACATTGCCCAAATATAGTAAATAATAATTGGCAGAAATACCAACAAAATGCAGACAACTGAGAAAAAGCTTCAAGAACAAAAATTTTCAAATAATTTTGGATGATTAGATTAGATTAGAAAGCTTTATTAATAAAAAAATTTTAAAAATAAAGGTTTTAAAAGGCTCTGACATAAAGTCGTCAGCCTATAATACTACATTTCAATTTCAAAACGTGTTTTAACAATAAATATATGATTTTCTTTTAATTCTTTTGAATTTAAACTATTTATATAATTTTAATAGTTAATTATTATATTCCATAAGCAAATTTTTTCTATATTTTAATGCAACTTTTATAAAGTTTGCTAGATTTTTCCAACTACATGTGGCTCCATTTAATAAATTAATCAAATATTCTCTTTCAAAGTGTATTTTACCGGTAAACCTTACCCTAAACTCTCTAAGTACTGGACATTTTCCCATAAAATGTGTTATATCCTCTTCTTCTCCAGTATTACACAGGTTGCAAACGTTGCCTGTGTTTTTATTAAAAAGGCTTTTCTTAAGTGGCAATGCATCAGCACGGGCTTTGAGTAATGCTGATATTTCGGCTGCTTTAAGATTTACTTCTATTATGTTACCAAAACCCATAACAGGATTTAAATATTTGTATATATCACTTATCATTCTTACATTCGATTTAAGTTATCTTAGGTACTGATTTAAGATAATTAACAACCCACCTCTGTAAATTCTATTGCTTATTGTCATTTTGTTGACAGGTGTAAAAAAAAAAAAAAAAAAAAAAAAAAAAAATATTTATAAATACGAGTTTCGCTCCTTGTTGCACTTTCCACAAATTTATTATGGTTTTTTTCCTTAAGTTTAGATACAAATTCACAGCTTTTCGCCATCCACTCAGACTTACACAACCCTGTACTAAAGCAAACGTTCACCTCTTCACCAATTTTATTTATCTCTTTAGCCCAGAACAATTTTTTCTGTAGAATTAATTTAGAGAGTTTGTGTGGCAGTCTTTCTGCATTATAGTTATATAGAACATTTCCAATATAGTTAAGATGTAAGCTCAAGGTGTAAAATGATGAAAAATATATTACGTTTGCTTGGAACAACGAAAGTATTAATTCTAGATGCTCTTCTTATGACTTGAAAAACTCCCGAAAAGATACGTTATTCGGTCAAAGCGAAAATTGAACCAATAGCACTAGTGTGGGCAGACATTTCGGCAGAATATATTTCACAACCTTACATCCGGAATTCAAGAGCGGATGTTTATATTAATTCATGCTTACTAAAATTGGAAAAACTTAAAAGAGATAGACACTCTAAAGACGAAATATTATTTTGGCCAGATTAAGCAAGCTGTCATTAAGCCAAAAAGGCTTTAAAATGACTTAATGCAAAAAACATACATTTTGTACCGAAATACGCAAATGCTCCAAAACTTCCCAACAGTTGAAGACTTTTAGTGATTTTTATGCGAAAAAGTGAATGAAAATGGTTGGTAAGTTATTGTACTGAAGAATTATAGAACAAATTAAAAACAGTGTAAAACATGAATGTCGTCCAAACCATGATGTGAGGTATCAAGCATAAAATAAGTCATATCGAAGATCTCGGTACCTTGGCTTTCTAAAAAAGTTACTTTATAATTTATAGTATATACTGTGTTATAAATAAAAATACTTTTGCAAAAAAAAATTTGTTTTTTTATTACAAGCGTTTTAAATTGACCATTTACTAAATTAACATGGGTTTTACAAACATAAAAAAATTACACATGATATGTGTACTTGGCTTTCGCTTTAGTCTGTCTACCTGAAGGTATATTTGTTTGCAATTTAACCACATTCCATAAATTACCACTATAAACATTTAGTTTACATATACACATTTATTTTTATTAAATTTAAATAATTTATTTTGTCTTCTATGTAATTAATAAACAATTTCTTTGACAAGCACATTTTATATGTACTACATTGTTAGCGTCTTTTGGTTTTATGTATGAAAAACATATATAAAAATCTTCCACAGTTGATTTTTTTATATGTATGTCTAACAATAGTTGTAGTTTTTAGCATAATTTTCCTTGTCTGTACTACATCTTGACATGCCGTGACATCTACTTCATTTTGCGTACATATATCAACATGGTGGTTGCAGACGCTATTAATGTGCTTAAACGCACAAAAGTAAAGTGCCGATAGAATTGGAAAGGGTAGTTTTGTTGCTACAACCAAACAATTCATTTAGTACAACCATATAAAAATGTGATTTTTGAATATATTGTGGTTCTTGCAAATAACATTAAGTTGTATTAACCAAATTTTGTTGTGAAAACCAACCAACATGGGTTGTACCAACCGATTTCAGTTGTCGCAACTGAATTTAAGTTGACAAAACGTATTTTTTTCTATTCTTTCAATTTTGGTAGCAAAATAAATTAGTTAAATATTAGCAAAATATTAATAAAACATTAGCTCAAAACAGTTAAGTGCTGAATTAATATAAATGAAATTTTAGTTAAAAACACAATTTCAGCGAACAATTTGTTGAAAGTGAAAGATAGTACTCTTTGAATACTATGTAGGTAAAGACCACTGTAAATGTAGTTGAAAACAAATGAAATTTCACTTGAAGAAATTACGACTTACATTTCAGTAGATTAAACTAACAATGTTATTTGTTTTTTTTTTAATGTTTGTTTTGTACTGTTCAAAAATGAACCACAATTACAGTAAAATTTAACCACATATGCAGTAAAAAATAAACAAACATTTAATTTTTTTGTTTTTTTTTTTTGTAAATAAAAAAACTACTGCATACACACAGAGAAATAAAGTGCCAACCGAATTGAAAAGTGTATTTAATGGTAATATCTTATAAATTCAGTTAGTACAACGATATTTACATTAGATTTCTGAATATTTTGGGTGTTGCAACTAAAATTCAGTTGAATTTACCTAACTTTGTTGTGAAAACTAATGTTGAGTTGTACCAACCGACTGAAATTTGTAATAACGGAATTTGAGTTGTAGTAACCGAATTCCAGTTGCCAAATACCTAAATTGTTCTCTGTGTGTACTAATTCTGCTCCACAAAATGAACCTTCGTATCTATATAACAGAATAACGTTTTCCCAATCGCCTAGGAATACTAATTTGACTCCAATCGAACTACAAAATCTGAATGGCATTTTTATATTCACTTAATAGGTCTTTGGAAACTATGCCATGCATTTCAAAAGGCCCATTTTGCTTTGCATAGTTTGGCATTACTCCTCTAATCGTAAGATTATGAGTCTTGTTGTATAGGAATTCAAATCAAATAAATAAATAAATACAATGAGTGCGCCCCGGTAGGCTAGTTGGTAGCGTGCTAGCTTATCAGTGCGGGGGTCGTGGGTTCGATTCCCACCAGAGGCACTGGTCTGTTTTCGCTACAACGCGCCGAAAGCCATAGTAGCTAGTGCTCGGTTAGGGTAATAGTATATAATTTGTATTATATGATTATTAATTAATAAAAAAAAAAAAAAAAAAAAAAAAAAAAAAAAAATACAATGAATGGTAAAAGCATAATACTGTAATTTGATGTGGTTTGTTTTTTAAATGAACTACAATTGTAGTAAAAAATGAATTTTTCTAAAGGGTCCGCCAAATAACTTTTTTTTTTGAACTCCTGAACCAATTGTACTTTGTATGGTGTACCAAGGTCTTTATGCAAAATTCGTCTCAATGATGTCTCCGAAATGTTCAATTGTTGAGAACGACGGTGAATTGATGTTGATGGCGCTTCACGCACACTTTCTGCCACAGCAGCAATATTCTCGGGTGTACGCACTGTTTTTTGGCTTTTCACGCTTTGGTTTATCGATGAGGATGCCAGTTTCTTTCACTTTTTCACAAGAACATACGGACCATATTCGTTCAGCGGAAGGCTAAAACTAATTATCTGTCAAATCAGACATGAGCTAAGTGTTACCATTCACGAAATAAGCACTAGTTGAAAAAAACGTTAGATGGCGGACCCTTTACAAATAGCTGTTTATTTCATTTAAAAATAAAGATACAGTATTACAACTCAACCAACTACAAATATTTACAGCAGAATTTCCTGAGTGAATACCTCATTTACAAGACGTTTAATTAATTTTTCTAATAGCTTATTTTTTGGAGTGTACTTCTACGAATAAATTTACGGATGAAAACCTGTTTTGAATTTTTAAAATAACATTAAATGTATTAAACTAAATTTAAACAGTTCTAAGAAAAAAGGAAATTAAGTGTGATGCTAGAACATAAATGTTTATTCATAAAAATTGACAAAAATAAAAAAAAGAATCCAGAAGTGGTACTTAGATGTTAGTTGAAATAAAACTTACATAAAGGCAAAAAAAAGAGCAATTTAAATAACGGAGAAAGTCTATAAGTTATTGCATTTAAATTTGGCATAACTGTTCCGTTTTAAAGCCAAACTTTCAAACGGCGCGCCGTTCGCAGCAAATGGTCCTCTGTTAATCCACTAAGTGGAAAATTTTGCGGAAGGATTTGGCTGTAAAACCTTTTAAAATACATCTGGTGCGATGATTACAAATTTTTTTTTGACCAAAATGGAAGACTGGATTTGGGTGACATGTGGTTTCAACAAAGACGGTTCAACATGCCACACAGCACGCGAAACAATGGCCCAATTAAAAGGCGAGTTCAGTGAATAGTTTACGTGCGATTTAACGCGTTTAGACTATTTTTTGTGGGGCTCTGTTAAGGCTCATGTCTATAGGGACTAGCCAGCAACGGCTGACGCACTTGAAGGCAATATTAAAGAATTTGTTCGATAGATACCGGCCGATATGTTGGAGCGAGTTTGCCATAATTGGACCCAGCGTATGAACCATTTGAGGTATGGCCGCGGTCAACATTTACATGAAATCAACTTTAAACATTGAATTATATAGATCGTTCTATCGACTCAAATAAAGATTTCATACATTTACCTAAATTTTATGTGTTTTTTTTTTTTTTTTTGTTAAATCAAATCCGAAAGCTTTTATGAAATCAATTTTTACATGGTGTTATGGGTTAAATTAGTATTCCATAAATTCTTTTAAGTTTTTCGAAATTTAAGTTAGTTTTATATTTATGCTATTTTGTACTATACAATTCTTTCGTATAGAAATTTTTTTTTTTATTTTTTGTCCATTGAGAACAAAAAATTATGTTAAAAATAATTCATAAAAATAATTTAGGCCTACTATGGAAACTATTTGATATAAAAGGTCCCAGTTTCCTACAATTGGATAAAAAACATTCGAAATAAGTACTTGTACAATATATTTTTTCCATACCTGTAGCTCCGATGGAAGAGCAGTTGATTCACAACCTGTAGTTCCAGGTTCGATTCCTATGTTGAAACATTTTATTAAAATAAAATTGTTCAATTAAAAAATTATTATTCATTAAAATTATTTTTTTTTTATTTTTTACTCATTATTTTTGTCCACACTGCGCAGTGCGACATTTGGCCAATCTAGGTGTACAAAAATCGAAAAATAAAAGTTGGCGGATTGTTATAATTTAAATGAATATGACAGCAAACAATCCATATACTATGGAAATAATCATAATATGACGAAAAAAGTGCTGTTTCATTTGATACAGGAGTTTAAAGTCACATCTTGTAACAGACTTTTGAGAAATAAAATATATTTTTGAGCACCATCCCAACTTCAAACACTTTTAACTTTTTTGTTGTTTGAGTTATAAGTTCATTTTTTTTTTTAAATACAACATTTTTAATCTAGTTTTTAAATCCGTGCTCATTTTTTCAATTTAGTCGAAAACTTATTGTTGTAATTTATTAAAAACAAAAATTAAAACTAAAAAAAAAAAAAAAAACTGAAACTGAAACTTCGTTGGAATAAAACTATAGTTTCCTCACGCTCCCTCACACGACCTATACATGCGGCAAGTGTTGGAATGTCTCTAGTAAGCAGATAAAACCATGTTTGCTGGCGATTTTTTGCGATTTATAGAGAATTTTAAAGTTTAGTGAACGTCTAAAATGGACTTTTTGCTTGATTTTTTTTTTAATTCCAGAGGCTTTTAGTTTTAAACTATATGAAAAATACACTTATATTGCACATAAAATTGAATGGTTATGTAAGAATAATATAAAATGTAATGTGTTATTACACCAAACCCTTGTTTAACGGCATTACATTTTCTTAACGATGTTTAGTTTTTGTAAAAAATATGGGAAAATTGGATAATTGTTAAATTCGTAGAATTCGCAGTGGAATTAAAATAATGAAAACCAAATAACTTTAATTTTTTGGTTGGTTACAGTATAGAGTTAATTTTACAATGTACATAAGTCAAAAAATGAGATCTAGCAAAAGGTTGTCCAACACAGCTTAAATATCTGTTATAAAAAAGTGGGCGTACACCGCCCATCAATAATTATCTTCGAGGTTATTGTGCACAATTTTTTTTACAAAATATAATTTTTTTTACAAAATTTCATAAAAATTCTTCAAATTATTTTCGCAATTTCTTAAATAATAGTTAATTTCCCAAAAATGGGCGTGGCAATTGTTCGATTGTTCCAAATATTAGTCAATATTAGTTATCTCCTACATTATTTCAAGCCATGATCTTTTAAATTAGATTTTTGTCCACCTAGATTGGCCAAATGTCGCACTGTGCACTGGTAACCACATATTTTTTGATTTTTCATAAGGTGGTTAGTAATAATATGTCATTATTTTGCGTGACAGCCCATTTTAAAACTAATGAGATTTGTAATGACTATTGTAAGTACTTGCCATTACCAAATATGTACGTTTATAACCACTTATATAGTAATGCTTTTCTTCACTGGGCTTAAAAGCCAGTATACAAATTTGGGATATATGTATAAATTTGTTTTCCTTTATACAATCTTAAGTGTACTTTGTACAATTAAATTAATTTAATTTTTATTCCCTGTTGTACCTTGCAATGGTTATGAGATCTAAAGCTGTGAATACAATTTGATTATTATTTAATATTGTTCTTTTGAGTATTATTTAATATTTCGCTTAGTAATTAAATTTGTTTTGTAAAATTTTAGTCCTTTGAACTTATTTTCTTGTTATTGCTATTATTTTTAACCTTTTCTAAAAATAATGCTTTCATTTCTAAAAAAAAGCATCAAGTTTGCATGTTCGTTATTCCATTCTTTCCATTTATTATTCGTTTCACTGAAACGGATATTAAAACAGCAAACCTTTTAAAGTTATTTTTATACTTGAATGGCAATTATGGTAAAAATTTGAAATAAAATTAAAAAAAAAAAAATGTTAAATATAAAATAAAAATTAGTGCCACAACAACAAATTTTGTGGTACCATAAGCAGGGCTGGCAAAACTATGACTATGATTAAATGAATTGGTGAATGCGAAGTTTTCTTAATTATTAAAAAAATATATATATATATTTTATTAGAAAACCAGCAACAATTCTGTGAAAGAAAAATGTGTGCTTTAAATAGAGTATGGTGAAATTTTTCAAAAAGATTGTAAATCACATTTTTTGGGATTAATGAAGAAAAAATGTTTTTAAAAATTATTTCGAAATTGTTTTTTAGAAGTTATAGTTTTGATTTAAACTATCAATTGTTTTTCACATTTATTATTTGCATTTCTGAAATTATAAATTTAATTGCAAATTATCAATTGAATTTCAGAAACTACGATTATTAATTGCACTTTAGTTTTAATAATTGTATTTTTAAGAATATTCAGTGTTTTTCAGAATCTATCAACTGAATTTAATTGTTTTTCAGGAATTTTCAATTGTATTCCAGAAACAATCATTTTTATTTTTAAAAATATCAATCTATCAATTGAATTTAAAAAATTATCAATTATTTTTCAGGAATTTTCAATTGTATTTCAGAAACAATCAATTTTATTTTAAAAAATATCAATTGTTTCTCAGAAGTGATTAATTGTATTTCAGAAATTATGAATTTTATTTCAAAGTAAAACTATATTCAACATATCGCTCATTTACTTCAATAACGTAATAACTCAAAAAATTTGATTTTGTCGAAAACGAGTTTAAAGTTTCAATTTACTTCCACCTTGAAGAAAAAAATAACGAAATAATTTCTCTCAAGAGGTGAGTACACAATATATCAATACGATTTTTTTACATAATATGATACGTGATATAACGAATAATTGTGCGAAATTAACTCAAAAATCATGGTTTTTGTGTTGTGACGTTCTTGAAGTAAATGAGCGATATGTTATAGATTGGATTATTTATAACCGCTAAAATACAATTATTAATTTCAAAAATAAAATTGATAAATATTAAAATCAAATGACAATATCTGAAATTCAATTGATAAATATTAATATCAATTGATAATTTCTGAAATACAATTGATAAATATGACATTTAATAACAATTGTCTAAAATAAAATTCATAATTCTGAAAAACCATTTTTAATTTCTGAAAAACAACGGAAATGCTGTGTAAGTGCATTTTTAAAATGTCACAACGATTCTGTACAAATTTCTTGGTATTTTGGAATGAAAGAAGTTCAAAATGTTTTAATAAAAACAAGATCCCATAATCCGAGAAGTGAAAAGGGCAAGAAAATTGGACACAAATGGAAAACAGCGAGTAATAAAACTAGATGTAAAAAACGTAATATGAAGGTGCCGTTTAAATAATCTTAAGGTGCCACGACAAATATTTCTACAAAAAATTTTGTCTTTTTGTGGCACGCAACGAAAAAGTCTTGTCACCACTGCCCTATAATGAAAGGGTTAATTTTTTTATTTTATTAATTCTATTTACAAATGCAAATAAGGCAAAATTTATTTAACCGCCTACTCCAAACAAAATGTTTAGAGATTTCCCAATAACTTCAAAGATGATAAAATTCTATTTAAATTTTCATTAATACTAGATCTGATGATAACCAAATGACCCCAGTAAAATAGTAAAATCCAAATAGCAGGTTGCAGAACAACTTATACTGTATTCAGTGGCAGATCCATCCCAAGGTTTTGGGATGGGATAACTTTTGAAAATTTTCGGAAACTTTAAATATAGATTTAGTGTTTATTTCAGTTTTGTTATAGTTAACGGTCTGTTATTGGTATTAGCGAAACATTATTGTAGCTACCCAGCCAGAAAACGGCAAAGCATTGGCCCAGTGCTTTCAACCGTGGTATGAGCGTTGGCAGAGCGTTGGATATCTGAAGATTTAAAAAAAAGGAACGGCTTGGCCGTTCATTTCTTAAAACGCTGGCAAAGCACTGGCAATGAGCGCTATGCCAGTACCAAAACCATCATTTTAAAACGTTGGGAAAGCATCGGTAGAATAACCAATAAAATGCTTTCTTAATAATATAATAAGTGCTTTGCCAACCCCAAAATAATAAGACCGGGCAGGGCTTGGCCGTTTCTTTTTAAAACGTTGGCAAAGCACTGGCAATAAGCGCTTTGCCAGTACTAAAACCAAAAACGACCAATAAAGTCCTACTTAGTAATTCACTTCAGTAAAGAGTTGTATTATTCCTTATTGAATGATTTTGGGAATTTGAACAGTAATAACAATAGGCTTAATTAATTACAAAATAACTGAATATTTTTTTATCAATTTATTTTACTACAATTTTACTAAAGAAAGAAATTTGAAAATAAATTTCTTAAGTAAAATTTTAGTACAAAAACTGTACTTTGTGCTGACTATAATAAGAGACCTTAATATTCTTAACTTTGAAATTTTCCACTCTTGTTGTGAACAAGGGATGTGGCACTGTTTTTATTAAGTTAACGGTTGTAAATTTTGTAAATAAGTACTGGAAATGCACTTTTTGCCAATGTTGGGAAAGTGTTCTAAGTCAGTACTGTGCCAGTGCTTTTTTATTTTTACGGTTGTAAATTTTGTAAATCAAGTACTGGCAAAGCACTTTTTACGAACGTTGGCTGAGCGTTCTATGCCAGAGCTGTGCCAGTGCTTTTATTATTTTTACTGTTGTACATTTTTTTAATTAAGCACTGGCAAAGCAATTTTTACTAACGTTGGCAGAGCGTTGTAAATCAGTGCTTTGCCAGCACTTTAGTTGTTGAATCATTGTCAAATAGTGCTCTGCCAGTGCTTGATTTTTCAGACCATTGGCAATTTCTGGCTGGGTTTGTATTAAATAAATTTACAAAAAGAAAATTTAATAGTTTTTAATCATAAAAGTTCTCCAACTTATTAAGTGTTTATATAAAGTGAATAATATTTTACATACAATTTTAAGGCCCAGTTAATAAATATCCCGTTAAAATTTAACGATAAGTTAAATTCAAATTTTGTGTGAGAAACAAAAACGGCTGTTCACAATATATACAAATGATATTTAGAGCGTTTCATTACTCTTAATAAAGATTTTAATGATTCAATAAAGATTTTAATGAAAGGGTAATGAACGCTAAAATAGAGTAAAAATAAGGGTTTTAAACATAATTATTTTTCTCCTATGCTTTGTTTTTACTAAACCGGATAGATCCAGAATAATAAACTAAAATTCGGGACTCAAACAATTAGTTTAAGGGTCAGTTAGAGCCTCCATAATAGGCAGAACTTTAACAAAAAACCTATTAATCATTAATTTTGCTCCATTCTTGTCTTCTTAGTAATCCAGCACGTGGTTAGGGTCTTTTCCTAACAAGCATCATGACATTACTAAACTTTGAAGAGCAAAAATGTTCTATTTATATAAAAAATGTTTAGTCAAGTAATATTTTTTACAGTTTTGTTAGTTTTTTGTTTTTATATACATCGAGATTATTTGTATGTTATTTTTAATTTTTAACAAGCGTCCAACCTCCGTATATTTACAAAAAAAAAGCAAATCAAACATTTTAGCTAGGTTGATACTAGTATTTCGATCTGGCTAAAGATCTCATTAGAACCCGAAGCTTTCTTCTTTCTAATCTTTCTAATATTTCCTCCCCTCCACTACCAGAAAATAATTAGTAAAAATTTTTACTAACAATACTAAAAATTAGTTAAAATTTATGTTGGAGAAAAAATTGCTAAAAAATAAGCAGATATTTTATTTTGTCAAATTAGTAAGATAAGAATAGCATAAATAAATTCGTTGTATCTATGAAAATTTATTTATATTTGAGCTAAATTGTAGTTAATGAAATGTAAGAAATTAATCTGCCAAAATCAGCAAAAAAAAATTTGCTAAATATTAGTAGAAAAAAAACATCACTGTTACACAGATGGTCCCGGGTTCTATTCCCGGTGACGACAACATCAATTTTTAGAAAAATAATATGTATGAGTTTTCTATCACTTATATGTATCTCTGCGCCCACCTTCGGTGTTCCCATAGCACTTAACCCCACCGAAGTAAAATAATGAATCAGGGCTATGAAACAAAAACCTTCAATGAATTCGCCAACTCTACAACAGGTGGCGAGCAACAATTGTTCTAAGACTTATCTACTCGCGCAATTACAGTGTTGCCATGTTTGAAGCCCTTCATCTTTCAATACCTTTCATCTCTCCACTATCCACTTTCCAAAGAAAGCAACACATTAATTAATAGGAAGAATTTCCTGAGTGTTGCTTCTGTTTTTTTTTTAAAAAAAAAAAAAAAAAGTTGAAAATAGCAAAAATTTTGTTGATATTATAGTTTTCGTTTGTTAATTTTTATATTTTAAAAATTTTTCGAATTTAGCAGAGTAAATTAGTATTTTCAATTAACTTAAATTAATCCTGAATATAACTAAAGTTCTGTAAATTTAACAGTTTTATTTTTGTTGTGTTTCTGTAACGTAATTTTTTATGATATTTTTAGTATATTTTACTGTTGTTTTTCTCATTTATTGCTACGAGTGTAAAGTGAATGCAAGATATTTTAAAGATCTGCCTAACAAATATTATTTCAAGACCATATATTACCAATTTCTGAAGTTATTAAAACTTAAATCAAATCTGACGAAACAATAATATTGAAAACGCTCAACGCGTACCACAACAAACTGAAATTCACAGTAGAACGGGAAAAAAACGGAGAAATTCCTTACCTTGACATGAAGATAATAAAAGACAATAAAAAACTTATAACTAATTGGCACATAAAAGATACATCTTCAGGAAGAATGATCAACTATAATTCTACACAACCACTAAAAATGAAGATTAATACGGCGACAAACCTTATTGAAAAAGTGTTAAATATGAGCGACAAAAAATTTAAGAAAAACAATATCAACAAAATACGAAACATATTAATTATGAACAATTACCCTATATTTATAATAAACAACATAATCAACAAAACACTTAACAACAGAAAACACAAAAATTATGATCAAACCGAAGATAGGATTTTTTACAGTGTACCGTATATCCCAAAATTAACGGAGACAAAAACAATGAAACACATGATCAACGATGAAAAAACAACAATAGCACACAAGTCAAACCAAACCCTTCGACATCTTTTTACGCAGAACAAGACAAAACAAGACACGCTTAAAATTGACAACGTTGTTTACGAGATAAAATGCGAAGGCAATGAGAGGGAGCAATGTAACAAAGTTTATGTTGGTACAACAAAGAGAATGTTAGGGACAAGAATATTAGAACACAAAGCCGATATAAACAAAGAAAAAGAAACAACTGCATTAGCACAACATGCAAAGGAATGCAATCATATTATGAATTTTGAAAAAATAAAGATATTAGATAAAGAAAAAAGAGTAAATAAACGCTATACATTAGAAAGCTTAAGAATACAAGAGAGGATTAGTTATGCCATGAATACGAGAGAAGATAAGGATAACACAAAGCTTCAATACTCAGTTGCAATAATTTAGAAATTAGTCAATGTTCTGTGATACTACAGTCAGCTTAACCTGTGATTTTCTGTGTACTGTGTTGTTAATATTTATTTAATTATTTATTTAAAATTCTGTGTAGTGATGTCCAGTTTTTATTTACAAATAAATTTTACATATTATATTTTCTGACTATGTAACCAAAAATCGTAAGTTAAACTGTGATATAGTATTTAAGATATTTTATTAAAAACTTATTATTTATAAACTTATTTTGTATTTGTCGCCAGATTTTATAACTTTACGCTCCTGAAGAAGTTTGAATAAAGCAAACGAAACGTTGAGCAAAAACATGATAAATTGATTTTTATTTACAAATAAATGAGATTATTGACCAAAATAGCCCGTAAGGAAACCCCTTTTTAAAATCTAATTTAAATATTAACATTGGTCACAACAACAAAAAACTTGTTAAATTTGGAAAATTCTGAATTTTTAAGATCATTCGTTAAACTAATATTTTGTATTTTGCCTAATAAATTGTTGCTGTAGGCTAAAACTTTTGTAAAATCAAAGCACAAGAGAAAAATATATAAAAAAAAAATTATTTTTTAAATAAAATCCATTTCAGCGAAGTCTAAAAAAAAATTAAAATCTTTGTCAAAAATAAAAAAGTTAATGGTCCACCTTAACTTTTAGTGCACAAATCAACATTTCAATTAACGTTCATTAATAATTTGATATTAGCCTTGAAATTGATTTAGAGTTCTCGCAATAACATAACAAAGTGTTAAACAAATTTATACATTTTTCAATCAAAAATATATATTAGCATGAACATGTTTCAGTCATGTGAAATTTCAGTTTCTTATACACTTTTGTAAAAAAAAAGATTTGAATTCGCAAACGTTTTTAATTAAACTATGATTTCAAACTAAAAACCCTGGTTTTTTAAAGTTTCTTTGTGTCGTATTATATTTTTGTTTGAGGGGGATATATCACCCTCACCGAAAAACCAGGTCAACATTACCAAGAAAAAACTGCTGCATTAGTTTAGTTTTTCTTATTATTCTCAGTTTAGTTTCATATTTATTCCAACGAAAAGCTGAGGAAATTTATGTGCAATCAAATTTGAATCCGAAGAAATAAAACATCAAGAGATACTAAAATGACGTTGTTAAAGCAAAAACTTCTATGAATATTACAATGAATAACTAAAGTGAAGATAAAAATTACTTTTTAAATCATTACCGAAATTATTTCTGTAAATATCATTACGATATGCATTTTTAAAAGTGATGTTAAGCAGAAGCAAAAAATAATCATTAACCGAAAGTAAGGTTTTTGTAAAGTCAAAATGAAAACAAAAAAAAAAAATTTTTTTTTTTTCTTTCTTCGTGATGAATTTGTGGTACCGTTTGTTTAAATTATCCTAAGCACCTTTTACACGATTACATTTTTTATGCAACAAAAGTGTAATTATAAATAGTATTTAAGAATATTATGTATTATCAAAAACACTAAAAACAATTAAATAAAAAATCCGAAACTTACTACCGCTCTTTATGTTTTTTTGTTGCGAATTAAAAATTTCCACAACATTTAAAAATTTAAGACGATTTTAAAATCTATTATTTCTCCCACTTTATTGTACTGTCTAAAACGTCCTTTAGTTTAACCACAATTTTTTTATTTCTATATAGGGGAAAGGCTGCCAGGTTGCCACATTCATTGCCTTTTTTGCAAATAACTCATCACAAAATTAACGTATTGGCAAATGGTTGACAAGAAACAATATCAATACACAATCCTGAGCTAAAAATATTTTGAATTTGCAAAAAATAAAAATTTTAGACCAAATTTTCAAAAAGTACCTAAATTAATATGAAAATAATTCAAGTTCGAGGCCATACTCTATATTTCTTTATTAGGACATTGTCCTAACAAATAATCTATAGAGTTTTTGTTTTCAAATTTATTAACAAACAAGTTTTCAAATTATTGTTGATCAATGGTGATAATCTTTAACTTCGAGCTCATATATTAGTTCTCATTTAGTGAGAAAACTAGTTTATATGAATGTTTGATGTGTTGCATGGGATTACCACTTCTTTCAAAACGTGTTCAAATGATGGGAACCTAGAAAATTCCCGAAATAGATCTCCTGAAAGTGGTCAATTAATAAATTGGAAAACAAAAACTCTATAGATTATTTTTTAGGACAATATCCTAATAAAGAAATATATAGTATGGCCTCGACTCAATCTCTAACCTACACTTGGTATCCAACTATTGTATGTGAATAAAGCGCATCATAAAACGTGATAATTACTTGTGAAAAAGAGATAGCATTAAGAAGAAAAAGCATTCTAGTTGAGAAATGAATTGTGCATTGGTATTAGTTAATTCTGTCTCTTCTGATCAAAACAATACTTGTGTGTACGTAGTGTGACCAAACTCTTCTTTAGCTACAGTCATCGCTAGTGTCGACCGTGGCTCAACTCCTTAAGAGGTGAGATTACGATGCATAGCTTGATGCTAAGGCAGTGAGTTCAAATCACAGTACGACACCAAAAAATAAAAAAGTTTTTCATATAGAGCAAATTAACAATATAAAATACTTCGTTCAATTGACACATAAATTAACAACTGACGAGTCCCAGGAGGGGGATGAAACTGCGGCAGTCTGGTGTATCCCTTGTGTCCGTAAAATTTTTCAATAAAAATGTTTTCTTCTTCCTGTAAAGAGACTAACTAAAGTAATATTCTACAGTAATTAATATAAAAATTAATTACGATTGTCATTATCTGACGGTTGCAAAACACTTTCCAACTTGAATAATTTTCATTTTCCTTGCACAATTAAAGGTCGAAAAAATATAATTTTTGTTTTTATAAAATTTATATCAAAAAAGTACCTAAATATTACGTCTTAAAACAAAGCTGGCAGGTTGCCACCCCCTAAAAAATGCTGAAAGTGTGACAAAATGCAAGTTAATCACCTGATTAGGAAAATTTAACTAAATATATTATATTTTATTTGCATTTAGTGGCTGCAAACATAAAAGAATTCTCTGAAAATATCTTTTTTGACTCATAGGCAATTAAAATGATAATGTAAGTATCACACAATCACAAACTAATTCAATTAAAATCAAAGTTTAGTTTTCTTGTTATAACATCCCTATATTTTAAGAAAAAAGACCTTGTAAAAATGGCTTTATAACATTTTTTGTTAATCTAGCGAAAAGGCGGTAAACTGTTCCGCTGCTTTCTCTCCTGCTTTTGGATATAATCTAGCAATGTTTGTAGAAAAATATAAGTATAAACGAACGAAATAGATTGGGTTGGCTACTGGCAAGCCTTCAAAGATGTAGTTTTGGAATTAATTAAAGAAATAGCATATTAAGGATATGTCTAAAATTCTGCTTCATACACGGGACTAATTAATTGAATGGACTAATTACTTGATGTCTTCATTACGATTTCATTTATGTCAATTGTACTGAAATTATGTTCCTTACCATTTTCTGTTTTAATTAATGATAATGAATTTCGTTGATGTGATTTAATTGATTAATGGCAATAATGTTAAATTTCATTATCATTAGTAATGCAGTAATTAAAGGAAACAAATTACAATTAACTTGACTAGTGAATTGACTAGTGAGTTAGTTCGGAATCTTCAGCTCTTTAGGTATTTCATTCTTTTCATTCTTTTTTGGTATTTGAGTAATGTTTCTTTTATTTGTGTTGTTTCTGAGTTAATTTTTTTTCAATGTTGCCCGCTCATTTTTTTTAATGCTAAAAAGAGGTGTCTTATAAGAATAATTTTCTTAAAAATTATGAAACAACCGCTCTAATGAACGGTTGAACGAAATTGTTAAAGATCGATTGAACTAGAAGAGCGACGTAGTTCATTCATATCAATCGAACTAGAAATACCGCCCACTCAAACGAACTAGGGTCCCCAGTTGGGCGGATAGATTTAAAAATCGCTCAACGTACAAGGAAAATCGTATTCTAGGGATCAAAATAAGAAACTTTGCCGAAGGAACCATACCTCTAAAACGAATTCTGATGTCCCGACTTTTGACCCGTAGGGTAAAATTTTTAAAAATCCCACTTTGACCCATTTAGAGTGCCCCAATCGAATCCAACCCAAATCGAATATAATTTATACATTCATCTGCTAGAGCGTCTTCCGGAGAAGAAATAGAAATCCTAATCTAGGAAAGACTCCTTCTACTTTCTGAAATATCTCTATCCCGCGATTTGTACATTTTGCTATAAAAACACGGCTAAAAAGGCCCTCTTTCAACTTAAATTTTAACCACTTAACGGTCACCTAGAATGATGATTTATGCATTAATCTGCTAACGCGTCTCCCGGAGAAGAAGTAGCTCCCATAATCTTGGAGAGATTATTCCTACTTTCTACAATATCAAAGTGGACTTTTTCAAAATTTGACCCTACGGGTCAAAAGTCTAGCTCAAGATGGTGAACTAATATTTTCTCTTGCCAACCTATTGCACTAGTTTACAGTGATTTTGACCCACGACACATGGCATATATTTTCTATGTAAAACAGTGCGCTGAATCCGAAAATGAAGTCGAAAAGTCCAAAAGTAGAACAGTTTTTAAGATATCGCTAACTTTTCCAATTTTCGATTTTCAAAAAAAAGTGGTTTTACTTAAATAAAATATCTCCGAACCAAAATGGTGTATGTGAATGTTTTTATTTTTAAATTAAAGCTAACTAAACGCTGTATCAATTCTCTATACAATATTTTTCAATCCGATTATCGCCTTAGAATCTATTTATCGATATATCGACAATTTTGCTTCAATTTTAACGAAATTTAGAAAAAAAAGTAAATTCTATTGTAAATTTCGCTAAGTTAAAATTGTTTTAAAATTGATTTCTCTCTTTGCGTTTCAAGTCTGCTCCATTACAAAGAAAAAAAGATGCTCCTTAATTAAAGCGGTTAAAAATTTAGACGCTACTTGCATTTGAGTAAAAATGCAGAAATTCAGTTTTTATATAAATACAGCTGTTTTTGTTTATTTTGACAATTAGATTAGATTAGATTATAATGGCACTATGCACCGCGACCAGAAATTGGTATTTTGTGCTGCCAGCGAATACACCCTATAGGTGCAGGCTCCCTACGAAGCCAATTATCCTACCAGGTGAACAGTTCCAAACGTCCGATGGCGTCACTATTCGATCACCAAAATAACGCACCCTCCTGTCGGAGAGCCTCGGACATTTGCAGAGAACATGCTCAGAGGTCTCGGGTTCCAATTCACAAAACCTGCACGTATCCGTAGAGGATCGTCCCATCTTGTACAATTGATACCTAAGGCCACAGTGTCCTGTGAGGTAACCCGTTACGGTCCTTAGTTCGCCCCTCGTCATAGACAAGAGTTTCCGCGATCTCTCCCTAGAGGGAGATATAAACAGCCTCGCCTGTCGTTGCCCAGGCGATATGGCCCAATAGGCCCCAAACTCCGACTCCCTCCATCTTCTGAGCCTCTCTCTGACATACCCATTGGGTACGCCACAGAAGGGTTCCGGGCCAATGAATTGTCGACGAGCTCCGCAGTTGGCTAAACAGTCAGCCCGTTCGTTGCCCTCATGCCCCTCATGGCCTGGAACCCAGCCCAGTGTCAAGGAGTTGTTAAGTCCTAGACGATTTAGAGAGTCGATACATTCCTTAACCAGACCAGACGACACATCTTGAGCCCTCAAGGCACCAAGTGCCGCTTGGCTGTCAGATAGAATGTAGATCGTGGCCCCCCGTGTCCTCCTCCGCAGACACTCTTCCACACAGATACAGATAGCGAAGACCTCAGCCTGAAAAACGGAGGGATATTTGCCCATGGGCAGAGCACGCTGAAATCCGAGTCCGACGACACCCGCCCCCGTATCCATGTTCGACTGTTTCGAGCCATCCGTGAACCAGACCTGTGCACCAACCTCCGGTACCCAAGATCCATTCAACCACATGCTCCTGTCGAAAATCACAACAACGAAGTGCCTAACAAATACTTGCACAGGCAGTATCTTGTCACTGACCCTAATAACCGGGTCATCAGCGAACATTTTCGCAATCTCAAGATGCCCCTTCAGATCCCCACTCCTCATGCTGCCAATCTCCCGCAGCCTTAGGGATCCCATGCACGCGTTCTCCTTTACAGAAATATGCAAAGGAGGAATACCCAGCATGACTCCAATGGCATCAGTCGGACATGATTTTGAGGCACCAGTGATGCCAATACATGCCAGTCGATAAATCCTCTTAAGAGTCATCTGAGCCCCGAGTTGTTCAACCTTTGTCCACCACGCCAAAGAGGCGTATGTGACCATCGGTTTCACAATGGTGTTAAAAGACCAGTAGACCATTTGAGGTCTAAGGCCCCAGGTCTTGCCAAAGAGCCTCTGGCAAGCAAACATTGCCCTAGTGGCCCTTTTAGAGATCATATCAAGGTGCTCATTCCAATTCAGAGACCTATCCAATATAACCCCCAAGTACTTAACGCTATCAGAGAAGCAGATCCTCGTCCCCTGAAGCGATGGCTCAGTGAGACATAACTTACGTCTCCTAGTAAAGGGCACCAGGATGGTTTTCGAGGGATTTATAGTCAATCCCTTCTCCTGGCACCACTTTAAGGTAAAGTTCAGAGCCTGTTGCATGCGCTCAGAAATTGTCCTGTCATTCCAGCCTGTGACAGAAATAACAAGATCGTCAGCATATCCGTAGGTTCTGAAACCCAGGTCATTAAGCTGCTCAAGCAGCTCATCAATGACCAGAGTCCACAGCAGAGGCGATAGCACACCACCCTGAGGACAGCCCCTAGTCGCCCCTATGGTGCTAGAAGTGTTCCCGATGCCGAATGTAATGACTCTAGAGGTCAACATCTCCAGAGTCCAACTAACGATAACACTGGGGATGTCTTTCCTCAACATCGCAGTCTTAATCGCATCGTAGGACGTGTTGTCAAAAGCGCCCTGAATATCAACGAAAGCACACAAGGCTATTTGCTTCGCCTCCAGTGCCTTCTCGATCATAGTGACAACTTGATGGACAGCCGTCTCAGCGGATTTTCCCTGCTGATACGCAATTGGTACCTATGAATGGGTTTGCGCAGCAGGTACACATCCCTGATATAGTGGTCCAAGGCTTTCTCCATGGACTTAAGGAGAAAAGAACTAAGACTTATTGGTCTATAAGATTTGGGCAAATGTTCCGCTTTGCGCCCAGCCTTCGGTATGAATACTACCTTAACTTCGTTCCAAGCCAATGGAACGTGACCAAATAACAAACTCGACTTAAAAAATCCTGGTCAGTTGCGGGAGTATAAGATCCATGCTCCTCTGCAGCAGACACGGATACACCCCATCTGGTCCAGGAGATTTAAACGACGAAAATTTTCTCACTGCCAATGAGATCCTTCCCTCCTGAAACACCCTGTTCGCGAGTCGTATGTCCCTCCCAGATAGGCTAGGAGTCCTAGGAATTCTAGGTAGCCTCTCAAGTGACACACAATCCGGAAAGTTTGTATTCAGTAAGAGTTCACAGGTCTCCTCGGGCGATTCAGTATAGGACCCGTCCGGTCTCTTCAGGGTACTAAGTCCGTTCGTATGATCTTGTGAAAGAGCCTTCTGAAGCCTAACCGCTTCGGGGAGATCTGAGATCTTCTCGCAGTAGCTACGCCACGTTGCCCTCTTAGATCTACGGAGTTCCTTATTGTACCCAGTTGGTTTCTCACTAGAGGAACTAGCAGTACACATAAAAGGAGTAGCAAATCAAGCCTTAACAAATTTTAGTTAATACTTTTAGATATTTTTAATGTAAGATTAAACTTAATAAAGTAAAAATGTATAAAAACTGAATTTCTTCATTTTTAGTCAAATGCAAGTAGCGTCTACAGTTGTTAACCGATTTTATTAGGGAGCATCTTATTTTGTTTTTGATGGAGCAGACTTGAACTGCAAAGAGAGAAATAAATTTTAAAACAATTTTAACTTAGCGAAATTTACTTTTTTTCTAAATTTCGTTAAAATTTAAGCGAAGTTGTCGATATATCGATAAATAGCTGCTTAGGCGATAATCAGATTAAAAAATATTGTATGGAGAGCTGATAAAGCGTTTATTTAGCTTTAATTTAAAATTAAAAACATTCAAAGCCACCGACCTGGTCCGGAGATATTTTTATTTAATTAAAACCACTTTTTTTTAAAAATCGAAAATTTCAAAAGTTAGCGATATCTTAAAAACTTTTCTACTTTTGGACTTTTCGACTTAATTTTCGTATTCAGTGCGCTATTTTACATGGCAAAAAAATGCCAAATGTCGTGGGTCGCAAAATTTTTTAAAATTTGTAAACCAGTGTTATTATTATGATAACAGTAAATTGCTTTTACGATGAGTTATGGATAAAAAAAAAACTAAGGGGTGGCAACCTGCAAGCCTTTCGCCTATATTTTTCTGCAGTATAAGAATTATTTTAAAGGTTTTTCATTTATTCCGTTTCTTTTTTTTTTTGTTTTTTGCTTTATTTTTTGCAAGAACGTGAAGTAAATACCCGTTTACAATTTTCATACAATTTAGTGTGTTAGTTTAAACAAGAAAAAAATAATAGAAATTCGTAAAAGTCAGGAAAAGCCAAATTACTTTAAAGGAAATCACCAGAAACAACATTAGAATTTTGAATTTCCTTTTCATTCAGCTATTTAAACATCATGTTATTCACTTAAATTGTCTTAATATCTAATTTTTGTAGAAATAATATATGACCAACAATTTTAATCATATATAAATACAATCACAATATTTCAGCAGTAACTGATTGTGGTTTATTTAAAAAGTAATCAGTTAACTTTGTTTTTAACGAATATGCATTTAAACTACAAAGAAATCTTTTTTTTAACTTTTGTTTTTACCATTTATTAAAAAACAAACTACACATTAATACTGTTTTTCTGTACCAGTTACTATTTTAATTTAACATTTGCTTTTAAAAAAAATACTTTATTTAAACCAAAAAATTAATGATAGGAAAAATTAAAGAAAAATTGTTGTTTTTAATAACTTGGAAGTTAAGTTTTGATAGTTAAAATAAAATAAAAACGTTTACTTTTACGGATTTAGGAGTTTTCTAAATTTTTTTTTTTTTTTATTTATTTTTTTTTTTTTATTTTTTTATTTATTTATTTTTTTTTTTATTTTTGATAGTAAAAATAAAAGAAATTCTTTAATTTTTACGGATTTTGAGGTATGTTAAGTAGTTTTAAAGCATATATTCCTTTCAATTTAACAACAAAATATTGAGAGTGTATTTGTGTATGCCTAACGAAATCTTCCTGGAATCAATAACAAATGCGAACGTGTTATTGTGGTTACCAAAACAATCATAAGGTGTCTTGTACTTCTCCGTTTTCAAAAAATTTATCTTAAACGGCTATAGTCTCTACTGGATAAAAACAAGTGGTTTAAAACTCCTGAACTCAACATTTTGAAAAAAAAAAAAATATATATAAAGTGTTATCCACAGTTGCCAAATAATTGTTTGAAAAAATAAATTTTTGTCCATTTTCGCTGATACCTTCATAAAGACTTATATTTTTGGTTGTTACTTATATTGATAAGGAAATAAATAAATTTTTTTCTCTACTAAAAACTAGTTTATTGATATTTGATAAATTTTGAAAAACTGACCCATTGAATCAAAAATATTTTAAGTACACAAAGTCGAATATATAGCAAAAATATAAAATGCGTTGAAATATAAAAAGGTTGATGATCAACCCTGACATCAACCTTTTTATGTCAATTTAAAAATATGTTAAAAACTACCATATTTTCCAAAAAAAAAACTTTAAAAATTGATTCACTTAAAATTTTTTAAATATTAAACAGTGTATATATATTAGCTATGGGTGTTCACGCCGTGAACAAAAAGGTACCACAAGTACCAACACTGTGTCGTCATCTGTTCCCAGTTCAAAGTTAGCTGTCAATTATAACAACTGAGTTGCAGCTAACTTAACAGAAAGTTTTTATATCCTCACAAATTTTAAAACCTTCAACAACACAACAAGTGATCAGTCGTGTACATCACCGGAGTTATATTCGAAGATTAAATATTAAAACTACAATCTAAATTAAAAAGAACGGTTGATTCTAACCTAAATCTAATATTTAACATAACTTAAATCTAAAGTGCTAAATACTTAAAAAGTTCTTAAGTCTAACTTAACCCCATATAAGTGCTTTAAATTGAAATATAAAGCAGTGAATTTCAACCCTATTTATTATAAATTGTGAAACTTATTATAAACTTAACATTAAATTTTACAACTAATCTTAATAAATCGCTTAAATTTCTAAATTGGAATTATATAAAATCTTACAAAAGAAAAACTAAAAACTAAATTCAAATTGTTAAAATTACCCTAACCTTAAAACTAGATTCATATTAACCTAAAATCTATGTTAAAACGAAAAGGTTAATAAATATAATTTATAACGTTTTACGAAAAAACCGCCATCTTTTATTTTCTTGTATAAAAGAGGATCCCTCCAAAAAGTGTATAACTCTCTACATTTAACCCCCAAATATACAATGGGATATTGTTGTATGGAGGTTGTTAGTGACAAGATTTGCGTACGCTAGAACCACTTATTTTGTGAGGTTTGAAAAAAATAGATGAGCCAAATAAAATGGGTAGGTAGGGAGGGGCAAGTGGCTTCTCATCGTGCTCAAACATGGGGATAACACGGAAAAAATCCACATAAAGACACACAACTGCCCGGGAATCGTCCCTAGTGGGGTAAAATGTAAGAACCACAACCATTAATGTTTGCCTCAAATAATTGAAAGTCCCAACGTTTTGTCATATGAACAATCTACTAAGACGAGCTTTTTCTGGCAGTTCCACAAATAAAATTTCATATAATTTTACATTTTTAATACGAACTTTCCAAAACTTTGCAATTTCTTACATCATTTTTTTAGGCCTTGAACAATTCTAAACCGAAAACACATATTTCTATTAAATGTATCGGAAATAAATTTTTTAAGGGGATACGAATATAATACTGTTATGCAAAATACTGGTTAGACATAATACTGGTCAAAAAATTTTAAAAATCATGCTTTTCATAATACTGTTTTACAAAATACTGTGTTTCATAAAACTGTTTTACAAAATACTGCATTTCACAATACTGTTTTGCAAAATAATGTGAAGTAAAAATGCTGGTTCACGAAATTTATTTTATTAAAAATAACTTCAACAATAGTATATAATTTTAAAATTTAACAAAAACATTTAACAAAAAATTAATTTCAATGCATTTTATAAACTTAAATTAGTACAAGATATTTTGCATAACTCTTTAAATGTTTGTGTACGCTTTTATTTTCTTTAAATTTAATAATATTATTTTAACAAAAAGACAAGATTACTTCTATGATTTGATTAACTACACGTGGGTATCAACACGTTTAATACTGCTTGCAATATCAAAACATTTGCATATGATAAAAACAACACAGGTGAACTGATAGCATCTGCAATGAGATCAGCTGTTATTAATATATGTTGATTACATTAGAATTGTCTTTTGGTTTTCTCGTTTTGTGTTTAATTAAGCTAATTAGACCTATCTTCTTTTAGTGTAATTAAAAATGCATTTAAATTACAATTTTCTCCGACGTTTCGTAGATTTTTTGTCTACTTTTTCAAGGAGTTGTCTATTTAATAAAATAAAACATTAATTATTACAATATTCCTACATCAAAACAATCTTTTTAACTTACAATGTTTACGTTTTTCACATTAAACTAAAATATTTTTACATTTAACATAAAACATAAAAACAAAAACACAGATTTTACATTTAAACACATCTTAGCTTAGTATCACAGTCTAGTATAATGCAACCCTATAGCTAGCATTTATATTATCGGTGTCCTGCTTTAAGTTCATCGTTTTGTGTATTTGTTGCTGTATGCGTATACATCGTTTTGTGTATTTGTTGCTTATGGCGTATATGAATGATCATATATAAATTGAGATAAATTTTACTTAATTATTACAGTGAAAGTTTTTGTAAAAATAAAGCAACAAAGCGCGAGCTTTCGCGCCCAGTAAAACAGGATTTTGCAAAACAGTATTGCGTTATATAGTATTTTGTAAAAAAGTATTATGAAATGCAGTATTTTGTAAAACAGTATTACGAAAAGCAGGATTTTGAAAACAGGATTTTGAAAAAGGATTTTGTTATACACAGGATTTCGACCCGAACCCTTTTTTGAGAGATCAAATGAATGAATTTCCAATTTTTTCAAATACTTTTAAGTTTTACAGACTTTATGGGCAACTCTAAAAGATGATATATATATATTAACTCGTTCAATATAAACTGCATAGTGTCAGTTGAATTTTTCTTAAAAAAAGAAAACATTTGTTTGATACCATTCGAAATTTGTAAGTTACCATTTATGCATTATATCATTCTTCTTTATTAATTTCATACTAAATGTGTTATCTTAATTTTATTAAAAAAAAAAAAAATTGTTTAAAAATTGCAATTTTATTTGAACTTTTCTCACTTTTAAAAAGTAAATCTCACCCTCAGTGAAAAATTCAGTAATATTTTATTCGAAATTTTTTGAAATTATATCGGTGGACACGATTTTTGTGTCTGACTTCTAAATGTCAAATTTTGGTTTATTTTATGTTACCAATAAAGAGAAAACTATTTTTTTTTGTCAAGGTTTGCTTTTGATCTGAGTGCTACCAACTGCTGTTCGTAAAATTTTCAAAATTTATATATGGACTGTTTAACATATGGTTCTGCGTTAGATCCCCGGCGACGACAACATCAATATAGAAAATAATATATATGAGTTTTCTATTGCGCATAAGTATCGCAGCGCTTACCTTCGGCGTTCACATAGCACTCAACCCCTCCGAAGTAAAATAATTAATCAGTGCCAAAAGTTTCAATAAGTTCGCCAACTCTCCATCAGTAGGCGAGCAACAACTGTTCTAATACTTATTATCTCACGCAATTACAGTATTGCCATATTGGAAGCCCTTCAGCTTTCTGCGCCTTTCATCTCTTCACTAACCCCTTTCCAAAGAAAGCAACACATTAATAAATACAAATAATTTCCTGAGTGTTGTTTCTCTTTATAAAAATAAATTATATGATGTTATTTAATATTTTAATACAATAATATCTGGTCAAAATTCGGATTCAATTGCATATAATTTGAAGAAAGTAAATCTAATATGATCCACGTAGATACATTGAATTCACTATTTTTGGACTATATTGTATCTGACTAGTTATTGAACCATATCTATTTAGATATGCCACCATATAATTTGTATGCCTGTTAATGCCTGTTAATTTCTAAGGATGTTTTTCAATAGAATTCCCATCCATGTGTGTGAGAACATTATCGTAACCAAAAGCCTCCACATGCCAACTACGAGTACTTCAATTATTCATTAGAAAACAAAATTAGATTTTTATGTCCTTTTATGCCAATGATATTTTCTTATCGCAATCACGCAGATTCTAAGAAATTTTCCAAAAAGAAATTATCAGACTCTAATAAAATGGAATTGTGTAATTTTGGCTCCCATCATGTGTAATTTTGAATTCTCTTGTGTGAAACACTGGTCAAAAGTACTTAATACATATGCAACGCTCTGCAACGTGCATTTCGCTGTGTTTTAGTACTGTTCTAAGCACCTAGGTTATATTTATTATTACACTCAGGGAACTCCTGCTTTAAAAATTTGTAGTTGTTTATGTTGTAATACAGTTTCTTTATTTTTAATGTAAATGTCAGTAATTTTTAAAACAAATTACATTTTTTACTAACGTTGTAGTTCATTTAAAAAACAAACCACATCAAATGACTGTTTTATGATTTTACATTCATTTTTTACATTCGTTTTTTATTATTTGAAAAACCAACCTGACGATAGAACAGTGGGCTAAAGCGCTCTGTCTAACGTGTAGTGCGAGTGCATGTGGCATTAGAAATCAGTTTATCTATACCACGGTCAGTGATTGCACAGAAAAGTTCATGTAGACGCAATCGAACAAATAAAAAACATAACAATTATTACATTATTCAAAAAAAAAAAAAAAACAGTGTCACTGACGAAGGTTCAATACAAGAAACTGCGCAGGCTGATTCAGAAAATTGAAAATTTGCAATGTAGTTATGATTTTTAGAAAATACAGTCATTCTTCTCTACCACGCCTTTCACAACTAAAAAAATAATTGTTTGCTTATTTTTTACTAGCATATGTGGTTCATTTTTATTACAATTGTGGTTCATTTTTTGAACATGACAATGACAAATGACAATGTTAGTTGAATTCACTGAAATATAAGACGTCCTTTCTTTAAGTGAAATTTCATTTGTTTTTAACTACATTTGCAGTGGTATTAACCTACATAGTATTCTAAGTTTATTATCGAGATTAACGATTCTGTAATGTAAGGAGGCCCGTAAAACAATTTCAGAAAAATTATGGCGAATTTGTTTAAATATAATGATTTTTATAATTAAAAAATATTTAAATCGCGATTTTTTAAAAAGGATAGTAAAATTTTTTTTTTTTCTTTTTATAAGACAATGTTTGTAAACTGTTAGTATAACATTTTCTGATGAGAAACCCTATGTGCATTGACCTTTTATTTAAATTCCACTCAAACTCAGTGTGACACGTTTCTTAATTGTAATTTAACTGGTTCATAAAAAAAAACTGTGCATGTGCGGTCATATATTGTCTTACTACTTTAAACCACACAACAGTTAATTCATGTGAAAAATTGGGAAAATTGGTATCAAAGAGCAAGCGAAACTTTTGTTATTGGTCTTAATTAAAGTCATAATGATAAATTGAGTATAATTGCGAATATAAAACGCGTATGAATGTAGGAAAGAATACAAACCAAATACAATTAAAAAATAAGTTTTCAAATAAAACATTTTTTTTTGGTGTTTTCATATTTTTTTTTAAATAATCTGATAAAAGTTTTCACAACCCACATAACCAAATGTAGGTTTGTAATAAATAGGGTTCGGAAGTTCATGTAAATACATGTTTGTTGTTGTTAGCTCAAGGACAAAGATAACCAAATATTTTTCCGAATCAACAAATTTGCAACAAAATTGCATTGATTCGTTAATGCATATTTTACTCTAAATACAGTTTTTATATATTATGCTATTTGAATGCATATTTTAATGCATCTTTTGACATTTTTTATTGCATATTTTGCTATTAATACATATATTTGCATATTTTCATGTATTTAGATAAAATATTGTTCTACCTCAATTCCACTAAGGCAGACAAATTTCTGATAAAGATGATTTTGTCTGTTGTAAGTAATGTCTCGGTTTGAGTTGTATGCAATGTCTCGTTTTCTTTTGAGGACAACTGAAGATTAGGGTGATGTATATGAAACAATTGTATTGTCTATTATGAAAATGATGAAACTTTTTGAAAAGCGAGAAATATAATCTAATATGATAATATCATCTTAGATTTCATGCTTGAGGTAGAACAATATTCTAACAAAATATATGAAAATATACAAAGTCCGAAAGAACATCTAAACATCTTTGAAGTAATACATATACATTTTTTAACTCTTTTTGAGATTTTACTAAAATCGGAGTTTTACACAATTTATATATTTTATATATGTATATTAGGGTAGGGCGATTTGAACATCTTAATGGGCGCTTCGCGTTTCTGATTCTTGGGATTGTACTGAGCAAAAAAGTCCACTAGACCATACGTCTACGTTGAAAATCGAGCTTCCAGATTTTGACTTGCAAGCAGATTTTGACTTGCTTGTAACAATGTGTGGGATGAACATATCTCAGGAAGTAGGAGGAGCTTATCCAAGATTATGGTATCAATATCTTCTTTGGAAGATTCTCTAGCAGATTAATGCATCAATCAATGCATCAATCATATTTGTGGGTGGGGTTTAAGGGGTTAATTTTTAATTTCAAAATAGGGCTTTTTTGCCGTATTTTGTGAAAGTAAGAATGTGTGGGATGGACATATCTCAGGAAGTAGGAGGAGCTTATCCAAGATTATGGTATCAATCTCTTCTTTGGAAGATTCTCTAGCAGATTAATGCATCAATCATATTTGTAGGTGGGGTTTAAGGGTTTAATTTATAATTTCAAAATAGGCCTTTTTAGCCGTATTTTGTGAAAGTAACCTTGTCCCTTTGCACTTTCACAAGGCCAAAACTGCCTGAACGAGCGTTCCAATGCTTTTGCGATGTACTAGAGAGTTCTTAACTATTGTCTTGGCTACAATTTCTGTCTCAATGGTTTGGCTGTTATAGGCCAAAATATCAAAAAAAAACGTGACAAAAGTCTGAGAAAAAACTGCAAGTCAAAAAAATTGTCTAGTGGACTTTTTTGCTCAGTACAATCCCAAGAATCAGAAACTCGAAGCGCAAATTAAGATTTTTTTCCTTCGCCCCACCCTAATGTATATATATTTTTTTTTTTATTTATAAATATTTTTAAAACAATTTTTTTTTATCACGATCGATGACAAAAATAACAGAAAATTACATTTATTTACTTTTTTACTATGATTAACGCTTATTCTTGAAATTTTCAACCACTTTCTAAGTCAAAAATTACTTATATTGTGTAAATAATGTTAAAAACGTTGGAAATAAATGCCTATATTTTAAATCTTAAGTGCATACGAGTATTTTACTATTTGTAGTGCATGTTATATGTACATTACGACAATAAGTGCTGTAATATCCGAGCCCTAGAAATAAAGTATTCTCTGATTTTTTTTTTTGGTGTTTTTCTTTTATTGTTGTACTTTTGTTGGAAACAACATTCAAATATGCATTCTTGAATATATCTACTTTAACATAGATACATTCATCCTACATAGTTTATTGGGATACAAAAAATATGGTACAACTTTTGGTGTTCTTATTGTGATTTTTTTTTTTGTTTTTAGCTTTCATTTGAATATGCATACTAAATATTCATTTCATTCCTTAGTGAACTTTTTATTTTCACAATGTAATTTGCCATATTGTTGTAGATTAAACTATGATTAAATAGTATAAAAAAATCGTACATTTAGTTGGAATATTGTTCCACCTCAAGTCAAAAATCTAATAAGATATTGTCATATTAGATTTTATTTGTTGTTTTTCAAAAGGTTTGATCATTTTCAATAATAGACTATACAATGGTTTCATAGGCCTCACCATAATCTTTAGTTGTCCGCAAACGAAAACGATAATTTGCTTAACTTCAACTGAAACATTACATGCAAAAAATTTGTCTGCCTTAGTGTATAAACTATCTGATTTGGTAAACCTAATTACAAAATCAAAACTATTTGAAAAGCAATAATTTTTATATATCAATATACTTTGTATATCATTATATGTTGTATGTGTGTTTTTGTTGTAATACAATTTCTAACCCTCTAACGGGTAAAACTGCCTCAGGGCAGTCTTCATAAAATTCACCACAAATGCGTCAAATGAGCGTTTTATACTTAGACATTAATATATTCCGAAAGAAAACTAAATTTGCTAAATATTTTGCGAAGAAATTTTTTGTGGGCCGGCCACGGTTTGGAAGCGACAAAGCTTCAAAATCAAAATTTCGTAAAATTTCAAAAACTAATTATTAAAAAAAAAAAATAGTTTTCAAAAATATCAAAAACCAATTTAAGTTGACTAAAAACTCTTTATAATAAAATATAAGTAAGATTGAAGCTTTCTCTTTAATAATAAATCCTTACTTTAGTCCAAGGACTCACAGGATTTTATCAGGATTCCTCTAAAGGACATCATCTTTACTTATAAGCTAATAGACGGAATTTTATGAAATTTTCCAGAAAGAAGACATTAATTGCAAAGCGTTGAAGTTTGAACAATATAAACTTTTTCGCCTAGTTTCGCTTTTTCCAAAAAGCGAAAATCGCGATATCTTCTTAAATAGGAGCAGAAAAAAAAATAGTTTTTCGAGCGTCGTTATATCTTGGTAAGATAAATATTTTTATTCCAAAACATTTCTTTTATATGCTGTAGATTCCATAATGCACCCCAAAATATTTTGGCTCATATCGAATAAATTAGGCAACGATATCGAAATACTAGTATCAACCTAGCTAATATGTTTGATTTGCTTTATTTTTGTAAATATACGGAGGTTGAAAGCTCGTTATAAATTGAAAATAACATAAAAATAATCTCGATGTATATAAAAACAAAAATAGTTTATAAGTTTGTTGAAGAACTTATTATTTGTTTTTCGAGTGGAGCACATGGTATGAATTTCATTGCAAAACATATTTTGCCAGTTAGAGGGTTAAGAACAACATATTTGCCAAAAAGCAATGTTTGTATGAGGACAGCCGTGGTATGCTAATTATACAAAAATGTTTTAGTTTTTGTATTAAAAATACAAAAATAGGTTTTTCGGACTTTTTATATTTTCATATATTTGGTTAGAATATTGTTCTACCTGAAGTCCACTAAGGCAGACAAATTCTCATAAAGTTGATTTTGTGTTTTGCATGCAATGTTTCGGTTTTAGTTAAGCCAAATATCGTTTTATTTTGCGGATAACTGAAGATTAAGGTCAGGTATATGAAACAATTGTATTGTCTATTATGAAAATGATGAAATTTTTTGAAAAGCAAGAAATATAATCTAATATGACAATATAATACTAGATTTCGGACTTGATGTAGAACAATATTCTAACGAAATATATGAAAATATAGAAAGTCCGAATAAATTATTTTTGTATTTTTAATACAAAAATTAAAACATTTTTGAAGAACAAAATAAATTGTAATACATACACACAGAGAAATAAAGTGCCACCCGAATTGAAAAGTGTATATTAATGTTAACAACTTATAAATTCAGTTAGTACAATGTTGGAACTAAAATTCAGTTTAATTAACCGAACTTTCTGCGAAAACTAATGTTCAGTTGTACCATACGACTGAAAATCATAATAACCGAATTTGAGTCCTAGTAACCAAATGTCAGTTGGCAAATAGCAACAATTTTCTGTGTGTATTAAGACATTCATAAATAACAATAGTAAAAATATCGAATTGATATTTTAAGTTTTGAATCTCGCTCCTAGACGAGGACAAGAAATTCTCATTGAGTTTGTGATTTAACATAACAAATATCTCTAGAAATTATAATAACAAAGTCCCCTGAAGATTTCCTTAGGCAGGAATGAAATCCGGATAGGGACACGCCTACATCAGATTGCTTTTCACAATTTGTTAAATAAGTTTTGGGACTTTAGCACATTTAATTACTATAAATGCAATTAATGTTTATCCCAATGAAAATAAATTTAAATATCGAAAATATAATTTTCAAAATTAAATATTCCTGCTTATCACAGAAAACCATTTACAAATTTTTGCTCGGTTTTCAACAACAACCGCACAGAAATCGATGCGAAAACGAACAATTTATATACGATTTATTTTCTGTGACATCCCAGATTGCCTATAAACGTTCAGTTTGGAGTAAATTTAAAAAAAATTTATTTTTCCAAATGTATATTTGGACTCTTTTTGGGAGATTTGTTCAAAATCATTTCAAATTAATTTCCACTTTTTGCTTAGAACTTTAAAATGTTTATACATTCACAAAAATGCACGTAAATTTTATTTACTGTAAAAATTTCTATTGAAAGTCGTTCACTTACTTTATTGGCATAGGTTATGTAATACATTTCATGAATTCATAAAGAAATATACAGACGGACAGACATTTATATAAATATAAATAAATTCATTCAAACGAGATAACATTGTTTATTTGTGCAAATTTATGTTACATGTTGTGCCAAAAAAAAAAAAAAATCTTTTGCAAGTGAATGAAAAAAAGTTCAAACTATTATCTTACAAGAATAAAGCCAATTTTTAAATTAAGAAGTAACCACAATATAAACAAAAAATTTAAGTTGGCTCTGATATACTGTCATTATTAATAGAAAAACAAAAAAAAAAAAAAAAAACTTATCAGAAAAAGCTAAATTTAATTTTAATTCAAAAATATTTAATTTTCTATTGATGGATGTTTAAAAAATGTTGATGAGGAGAACAATTTCATAAATGCATTAGATGTGTGGGTTAGCTCTCAGAGTTCCCGACATACTCCCATTTGAAAATGTACTAGTAAAACTGCAAATTTGGTCCAACTTACGAGGGCAGTCCTAAAATTAGCCGACATGACGTATAAATAGCGGTAGTAATTAAAAAAAAAATACTTTGGTGGAAAGTGGCAACCTTATAAAATATGTGTTTTACGTTTTAAAGCGCCACGTTGTTAAATATTTTTTTTTTGGAACCAACAGAAATACCCGATCTCAGTGAATTTGTAAACATGGGCTAAATTGGTCACCATTATGTAATTCAATACTTTTATTTGAAAGGTACCAGTCCAACCAATATTAAAGTCGAGCTAGATTCTAATCTGGTGGAGTCTGGTATTTCATTGACGACTATAAAAGATTAGGTGGCAGAGTTTAAACGAGGCCGTACGAGCTGCCAAGATGAACACCGTAGTGATATAGCAATTGAGGTGTCCACGCCAGAAACGGTTAAGAAAATCCACAAAATGGTATTGGATGATCGTCAGCTGAAGTTGCGTTAGCTGGCTGGAATGATAGGCATTTCAGTAAGTGATATACATCGCATATTGACCGTAAATTTGGAGATGAGAAAGATGTGCCCCAGATAGGAGCCGAGTATGCTCAGAATACAACAAAAACAGATGTATCGAAAGAGTGTTTGGCGATGTTTCACAGCAATAAAGCCGACTTTTTGCATCGAATCGTAACCATGGATGAGACATGGGTCCACCACTTCATACCTGGGACAAAGTAATAGTCAAAGTACTAGACTTGACTGGAAGAATCTTGTCTAAAGATGGCGAAGACAATTCCATGTGCATGCAAGGTCATTGCGTCTTTTTTTTTTTTTTTTTTGTACACTTCGGCTAGTTTTTGTTGATTATCTTCATAAAGGCAAAAAAATACGCAACGGAGAGTATTATGCTAACTTATTACAGCGTTTAAGTGATTAAATTAAAGGAAAAAGGAAGCATTTGGCGAAAAATAAAGTTTTGTTTCACCAAGACAATGCACCACTTCATACATTCACTATTGCGATGGCCAAAATCAATGAACTAAAGTTCGAATTGCTTCATCGGGAACCTTATTCGCCAGATTTAGCTCAATTAGGTTATTTTCTATTTCCAAACTTGAAAAAATGGCTCGGTGGTAAATGATTTACCAATAATGAAGAGATGGATTCTGCGTTTAATGGATATTTTAAGGAACTAGACAATTCTTATTATAAACAGGGTATGGAAGCTACTGAATATCGCGGGGAAAAGTGCATGGAGCTAAAAGCAGACAATGTCGAGAAGTATGAACATTTTTCTAAAATTTGTTGTGTTTTCTTTATTAGCCCGGCTTATTTTGAGCCCTCCCTAAATCAATGCCAATTTGTTTGAAAAATATTATTATTATTTGCTGAAGTATATAAAATGAATAGCTGAAAACAACTGCCATAACAACTGCGACGTCACATATCACCGGCGCATTGAAGCGCCGCTTATGCTCACCAGCCGGTGTCTTGTCAGCTCTTATCACAACCGTATAATCATCTGTCGGCATCTGGTCTAGGGCTGTTTTGAATAGACGGATGAGGCTGTTGTGTTCGTGTAACATAGCTTGCAGATTAACAAAGGTTTTATTTTGTAAATATTAACATAGGTTTTTGTAAACATCTTCGGAACTACATAACTGATTTAAGTGTATGATATCTCGTTTTGAAAAACATGACAACGGCTTTCAAAAAAAAATAAAATAAAAAAAGCAAATAAAATAAATATATGTCATTGGTGGTACAATATGAAATATGGATTATGCAACGCCCCTCCGCCCACAGACCGAAATAAAAAAATCAGACTTCACAGTGTCACCCGCCTAATATTCTGAAGACTCTCCTGAAAAGTTCATCAAAATCGGCCCAGCCGTTTTGGAGTCCATACGTTACATACATACACACATCCTGTTTTATATATATAGATTTAACTAAATAAATTTTCGACTAAACAAATAAAATTAATGCAATATCTCGTTCCATTAAAAAACTATATTCGTTTATAGAAAAATTTTTAAAAATTATAAAATTTTTGCGATTTTGGGGATTTTCGCTAAAATATTTTCCAGATAAATATTTTCTCTCTAAAGATCTAAAGTATGCATTAGGGATATAAGTTTTTTTCTGCAAAATTTACCTATCACCACGTGTTGGGAAATATCATTTTTAAACAAAATCCTACCGCATAAAGTGCATTTTGTAAAAATGCATATTTAACACCTTTTCACCATTAAAGTTGCACTAGTGGATCAGAATTACTGCACAACATATTTCTATTTACGTAATGTTCTTGCTGTTGTGCGAATTTAAATACACATTTCGCAAAACAACGTTATAACTTTTTTTTGTCAAAATCCATAAAACTCATCAAATTTGAAAACGGTGGTGTCCTTTATCTTGATACACATTATAATAGCCGATTTACTTTTAAAATTTTAGCGAAACATTAACTTTTTGTTTAATTAAACAAAATACTTAAAAATAACTTTTTATGCGAGAACTTTTTTTTGAAAATATAAAAAAAATTTAATTGCGTTCCTCTATATTTTTTGCGAACTATACGCCTGGGTAGGTAAAATTTGATAATCGCCAAAAAAATCAAAACTTATAAACCTAGTTTCCCTAAGGTTAAAGAAATTTGATTCTCTTTGTGAAGAAAACTTGATTAGTTTAGTGAAAATTTTCATTAAAACTCGTCCAAGAAAAATTTCTCTGTATATATAGGTGCTATACATATATATAGTTGTATATAGGATTTTCCCAAGATACTAATTATTCTAAAAGATTTTTTTTTTTTGTATCCATACTGCAATTAGCTAAGTAATCTTAAAAAAACATTTAATAGTGGTACTAAAACTTCGTGTAAGTGCTTTTTTTTATATGTATCATTGACTACTTTCAAGCAAGAAAGCGGTTTTGTCCAACTTTTCTAATTTTGTTTATTCTTTACATTTTCTGCGGTTCTTAACAGATTGCCATGAGAATTTTAGTAAATAATGCCAGAAATGTTGCTAAAAATATATACTAAAATCATTTTCGTAATTACATCTGGGTAGCTGTTATGTCTGCTTACTTTTGTCCAGATTTTAAGTGGACCAGTCTTTATCATGAACAAAAACTCATCATATTTTTACCAATGGGAAATTTCTTGTTTTTTTACTTTTGTTTAAAAACCCTGATATTCAAACAAAATTTTCTTTTTATTTATATTCTTTTTAAAATTTTTTTTGATTTTTTTTTTTTTAACTTAAATTGAAATAAATCTTTAAGCACGTTCATGTATGGGTATAGTGGTCGTAACATAATATAAGTACAGCAAATTTACTTTGTGTAATGGTGTGGCAAAATAACTCTATCTTACTTTGTTTAAAATGTATTTAAGTGCATATAAAACCATATTATATTTACTCCTATATTAAAGCATACAAAATAACATTAAGGTGCTTAAGAAGATGTATTAAATTTCAGATATTTTTATAAAGTATCATGATTCACGTAAATAGGGCGTTTGAAATTTTGGAATTTTAAATGTTAAATAAAAATAATTACACTGCGCGACTCGAAAAATAAAACAAGACCAGTGATCCTAAATATTTCGAACACGCTGATTTTAATGACGGTCCCAGTTTTTTTACAGATGGGCCAGATTTTTCGCAAAATTGCATTGTAGTTATGCATGTCTTAAATAAATTATGTTACAATTAGTTTTTTATCTTATACGAAAGTAAGAGCCCGATAATTCGTTACCGGTAGTTTTATACAACGGTATATATAAGGATGGAAAACAAATTATTTGTTTCAATAATTAGTTTATCCTTTTTAACCGATACTTCGTTACCGGTAGCATTATACATCTGTATATATAAGGATGGAAAATAAATTTTTTTTTATGAATTTGTTTCAATAAATTAGTTTATCCTTTTTAAGTGGATATTTTTGAGATTTGAGGTGTCAAATTTCTACAGTGAGAGAATTATGTTCATTTCAGTAATGAATTTCTTTATAGTTTTAATGAAAATTGAACACTGAAACTTCTTATATAATATATGAAACAGGTTTCATTAAAGTCAGTGTTTATGAAATGTTTGTAGAATTAATGAAAATCTTCATTACACTAATGAATCATTCCGATCAATGCAGCATTTATAGAATCTATGAAATAGTTTCATAACATTTTTTTAATATTAAGAAGTTTTCTTGAATTAATAAAACTCTTCATGTAGATTTTAAAAATGCATTGGAACTTGTTAAGCCAATGAACCGCTTCACATGATTTTTTTAAACTATTTCATTGACGACCAAAATTAATAAAAGGCTACATTGAAATAATTTATAAAATATGTTGAACACTTGAGAATTAAATCTTTAACTAAAGACTGAAATGTATAAAAATTAATGAAATTGTATTAAAAATAAAAAAAAGTCTTTGAAATAATTTCTGAGCTCTAAAGAAAATTTTCATTAAATTTATGAAGAGATAATTTACGAAATCAAATGATTTTTTTTATGAAATTATGAAATTTTATGGAAAAAAATTTATTAAAAATTTCTTAATATTTATAAAATTTCTTGGATATAATGAAATTATTCATTTAATCCACGAACAAAATTCCATTAAATTGTTTCATTAATATCATGAAGGATAATACTTTTAGTGTACCTTAATGTAATTCTTAGGGATTGTTAGTTGAAATTTCTTTCTTATTAACCCCATTTATGCAAAGATTTTATAAAAACGCATTAGATACCCTGCGGGAAATGAAAGGGTCGATTGATCCAAAGTTGTAATTCTGAGATATATGATTGGGGGGCAAGTCACGAAACTGGTGAAACCCAGATTGTGGTGTACCAAAAAGTGTTAATTTTGATGAAATGACCAATCACGTGACTAAAATAATGGTGACAAACATTGGCTGGTTGGTACCAGTTATATAATGTAACGGGAGAAAAAGTAACATAACATAAAATGTACTGAAGAAACTAGTGGTCGTTGCAGTTAAAGTTGCTAGTGGTCATTGAACTGGTTCAAAACCGTTAGCAGTGGATGAAAACATGGCAATTAGTGCCAAAGGATGCAGCCCCTTGACTGCTACAAAGCGGACGTGACACTGAAGGAATTTTATCTGTACCGACTTGGTGACAGTAGAAATGAAGACGTAACACTCCACTGGTTTAAAAGAACTGAATACGGAACTGTTTAGATAGTGACCAGGGTTGCCAGATATTGCGATTTATCGCCAAAAGTCGCGATATTAAAACTCGCTTGGCAAGTTAATTTTTGAAATGCCGACTGGCGATTTTTCTAGTGAATGGCTATTTTACACATAAAATATCGATACCAAAAAACTATCACCAGAATATGATTTTTTGCACAACTTATTTAAAAACTTGGTTTCGAAATATCTTGTTTATAAGTAATTGGCGATTTGCAGGAATTTCGAAGTTTGTCGAGTTTATGTACTTTTCCAAATTTAAATTGTTATAATGAATTTAATGTTATAGTTTTGAGTTGGGTATAGACAAAATTAACAAATTTTTAAATTAATTTTTGTTGTGCCTTTTTTGACACACTGTTTTGGATAAGTGCAGTGACTGGTTCTGGATGAGCTATTTCCCAACCCGTAGATAATATGACACACGCTGAATAAAAAGTGACAAGTTAATTGCTAATTATTTTTCGAAAGCCCGGCGACATGTACCCCTTAGATCAGTGCAGTGGTACGTCGTAAAACTATTCCAGTCAAACTGTCGATATCACAGAACACATTGCGCTTAATATGTGACTAGTTTTCCTTCAAAAATTTTTCTCCAGTTCTATGATACGTACACCTACACCAGCCACGTGAAAAGTTTTTCCCCCTGGTTCTGTTGCATATCACATAAATCCTCAAATACTCATACTTTGACACTACCTACCTCTAACTTGTCCCGTATCATATTCATTTCAGTCGATACGGTGATAGGTTACCTTGGTCAAGTTATTCGCCACGTCACAAGTGCTCCACAGGTGGCACTTGTCACCTCCTATGACAAGCCCATGTTAAAGGTACCGGTCACTTTCATATAACAGAACCGAAACTATGATAGGTTCATACACACAAAGTTCTAGTCACGTGACCATACCAGTGACTGGTTCATTTCCCGCAGGGTATATTCAATAAATTCACAAATACAAAAAAAAAACTTAAGTTTCAAACTTTTTTCCTAAATCGTTTTCGAAGGACGTAAAAGGAGAGACTTCATCTTTTTGTACTTCCCCGTGCACATTTTTGAATACCCATATTTAGCTGATGCCTGCATTATAAGTTCAATGCTTTAAGCGGTTGTTTATTGACAAACCATATTTTAAGAGCATTACTTTAGCGGTGTTAGGAGACATGTCCCCAAATAAACCCGCATTTTACGCAGTTCTTTTCAAAATTTAAAAAATATTATATAAATAATAACAGTGAAAAAATATTTAAAATTTAAGCTTCCTATAAAAATGGTAAAGGCATGCCTTCAGTGGGGTACTTTTTACCCTCATAGCAGGAATTACAAAAAATACCTTCCAGGAAGATGCAAGAACAAATTTTTTCAAAATTTATTTTTTTGCCTTTGTACCAACATTTTTCTTACGTACCTCGTGAAATTTCTAAAAGAATCTTAACAGTAATGTAGGACATATTACAAGGAGCATATGATTTAAATTTAAAACTTTTAGCCATTAAACCCATTCACCAAATTTCAAGTCAGTCGACTTCGCGGTTTTGCAAGGCCGTAAAGGGACATACTTTACCCATTTTTTGCCCTTTGCGTTGGAATTTCCAAATATCTCTTAAATTAGAGATATCAGTTAAAGAAGAGGTAGATTTTTAACCCCTATTTTTACGATCCTGGACATACATTTTAAATTCCAAGGGGAGGACTTGTACCATTTTTGTTCTTCCCAGTAAAAATTTCGAAAAATACGCACAAGTTATGCAGATGTCTACTAGTACCCATATACCAAAAATCCCCTTTACATTGACTTTTCAATTTTTGCCCCTTCTCGTGGGAATTTACGAAAATCCCGTCTTTACAGATGTCCGCTCTACAAAGATGTCTACTCCTGACAAGGATCGCACACACCAAATTTTAAGTTCCGAGCTTTGGTGGTTTGGCAAGGCCGCCAAGAGGGAGACTCTTTCTACCTTTTAGCCAGGCTTCTCTTGATAAGGAACCCACATAGCAAATTCTAAGTTCCTAGCATCAACGGTTTGACCAGACCGCCAAGGGGGGTACTTTTCCTTTTTTGGCCACTATTAATTTAAATCAAACTAGACTAGTTTCTGCCTTTTTATGGACAGGCGTCATCAGTGATTTTCCATTTAAATTGTATTATTATTTGTGTCTTATAATTGTCAGATTGTCTCTATATGATACATTTTCAACAACCTGCGGCTGAAAGAATCAAACCTGCGTTCATCTTACATTACAAACGTAACAATACCAAGTCATAACCGTTTAGCGATCGCACCCAAGTATGGCCTCGAATGTAATGCAGCTAAATTGGAGTTTTCTTTCCTATTAGCTTTTTTTGTTATTGTATATTATACACAGGGCAATATTTTGTAATGTATTCTAGTACAGTGTTATTTAAGCGTCAAATAGACAGTCGCAAACAATTTTTGATTTCATAATTTCATTTATAAAGTATTATTTTAATTGAACTTTTTTTTTTTTAAAAAAAAATTTAAATGAAAAATAAAAAAAAAATTAAACAATAAAAGTATGTCTTCTTGCGGGCTTCTCTAATATTTATCTCAAGGGGGAATATGATCTTTTAATTTTAAATTTTTAACTAAGAATTTAACATAGGTTTCTCATTTGTGGGATAAATAATAAATGCACACCTAACGTATACTTAATATAAATTAATGTACAATTTAAAACTTTTGTTGCCATTAAGAATTAATGAATTATTACTTCAACTCATGCTCAAAGAAAAACTAATACATACACACAAGGAACACGATGTCATTATATTGATTTTGATAAATGATGTCAATCTTTAAAATTAAAAAGCGCCATACGACCTTCTAGTTAGCGCTATAAAGTGATAATAATGAGAATTTAATAAAATTATAAAGCTTTTCAACAATTCCTTGCGGCCCACAATGGGAAATATTTATGAGTTCCTGATCATAAATTGTTTTTTAAAATTAATAGTTTATGTTGGTTTTCCAAATAGTCAAGCTCGAGGTCTTAATTGTTTTTAAAGTATTTTATTTTCATAAAACTTCCTTAACCAAGCCAATATTTCGAATAGCTTCGCTATTCATCTTCTGGGCGGATCTACAAAGTTAACAAGTTAGTTAGATCCGCCCAGTAGATGAATAGCGAAGCTATTCGATATATTGGCTTTGTCAAGGAAGTTTAATATAAATAAATTAGTTTATGGTCTAAAGTGTATATTTCCGTAAACCTAAGATGTTATACTATAACAATATATAAATATGGTTTCGATTGTGTCTCTTTGAGTATTGCAAAAAAAAATTACTGAATATAAGTTGTTCAACTTTAACAATTTGCAGGAATCTAGCTACCCAATATTTCAACAAAATTTTTTTGTATATTTAATTTCCATTCTAAATGGTCAATGTTTTACGTTTTCGAAAAAGATATATTACGAAGACTTTTTCGCACATAACATCTTTAAAAAAATTTCCAGCGTGTATGAATTTGTATAAACCTAAAGTATAGAGTCTATTTTAGAAACGATTTTCAAATTCGGATAAAGTTTTAACTATTACCTCCACTCGCCTCCAGCTATTTCTAATACGTTTTTAAAACTTGACTCATTATTAATGTTATATATAAAAATCAGCTGGCAATTGTATAAATAAACTGTAATATTACTTTAGAAAACTGAAAATCAGATGTTTAAGTGTTGATAGTCCTCTCTAAAATGAGGTCTCAACTTTTGCAATCGGATATGTAGTTTCTGAGACGCTTATAAAACTCCAATTTTATTTTTTTATTAATAAAATTTAAAAATAAATTCCAAAACTATTTTAATTTTTTTTTAATAGAATGTGTGTTAGTAAAGAATGGCCCAGTTATAATCTGGACGCATTCATAACGTTGTTACAGCGCCCCCAGTGTATGAAATTTTAAACCATTTACATGTGTTGTTGACAAGACATATACCGTTATTTGACATAATTTTCAAGTCTGTCATTCGAATAGTATTTCATACAGACGCCATGGAACAAAAAAGACGTGAAGAAATTTTGCACACTTTCTTAGAAAATCCAACATTTAGTGGTTCGAAAAACAAACACATGAATCCTCCTAACTGCCCACAATTTCGACCAATCGAAAGATATTGGTCAAATGTAAAAAATAAATTGAAGAAGAATAATAAAGAAGCAAAAAATGAAGTTATAATGTTACAAAAATGGAACCAGAGTGCTAAAAAAGTAAAGCCGAAGGATGTGCAAAAATTAATGGGGAGCATCAGGAAACATGTCCGTTCTTTTATTCGTAACAAAGAAAATTTATTTGTATGATTTTCCTTAAAGCTGATCAAATTTCCATTAATTTGGTGTATAATTTATAAAAATGTGTCTGTTATTTACAAAGATACTTTTGTGCTACTTTTGTGCGTCCAGATTATAACTGGGCCATTCTTTAAATGCTAAGCGAATGAAAAATGTTCGGTTATAGGTATGTACTCGTATATTTTTATATAGTTATATATATATAATTATCATATTTTATTTGATCCCAAAAAAGACTTATACTAGCTTATCTCATGGGATCCCATATGATTTCATCTGACATAATTTTATCCGAGAAATGGGTTTATTAACAAAATTTAAAAAAAAAAATACCAAAACGATTTTAATTTTTTTTTAATAGAATGTGTGTTATTAAATGCTAAGCAGGTGATGTTCGGTTATAGGTATGTACTCGTATATTTTTATATAGTTATATATATAATTATCATATTTTATTTGATCCCAAAAACGTCTTATACTAGCTTATCTCATTTGATCCCATATGATCTCATCTGACATAATTTGATCCGAGAAATGAGTTTATATATTTAGATAAAATAATATATAAGTTGACATAATATTACATAACTTTATTAAATTCTTTTAAATTGTTTGAAAATTCGCACTACTATGTATTCCGAAAAGTATCCCGAATAGTGGTATAAATTGAAATATAAATCAATGGAATGAAAAATTAGACGTGATTTTACTGTGACTTATATATTATGACTAGGGCAAGCAATTTTACTGAAGAAATAGTATATAAGCGCTAATAAAATACAGCTAAAAACTAATAATATGCCCTAAAAGCATGAAAAATAAAGGAACACTTTTAGCAAAAATAAAAGTTTAAAACTATAAAAATATAGAAAAAAGTTTAATTTGGCCACTACATTTTCAATTGGTTCTGCAGGATTTTTAAATGATTTTGCCTTAATCAAAATGTAAAAATGTATCCATTTTTTTTTTTTTTTTAATTGAAAAAATAAAAAATATTTAAAATAAATCGATAATGTGCACAGATATGCACACGATAAGCATTAAAAACACGAAATATTCCTAAAGGATCAAAATATGCAAAAATATGCACTTCTGCTAAAATATGCAACTTCAAATTGATGGAATTTTGTTTTAACTTTGATGATTCGAATAAGTATTTAGTCTCTATCAGTTTTAGGTTATCGAAAAAGCATTTGCATGAAATTCTTTACCAAAGTAAGGAAGTTTGCAATGATATATAAAAGTAATACAATTTGTTTGCTTGTTTCTAACATACATATATGTTTATCACGAGTTCCATGATTGAGCAAGGATCTTTCCATTTGATTAAGTTTTTGTATATTTAATAAACATAGTTAAATGGAAATAATATAGAAAATTTTCTGTTTATTAAAAATCATCGTTATAAAACCCATTTTTGCTAACAAGGGAGGTATCTATCTCGACCCGGACCGGCAGATCTTAAAATTCTTCGGTTATGTTTTAGAGAATACAAATTTAGCGGTTTATTTTGTTCTATTTAAAGTAACTGTAGATAAATATGGTATAAACTGAAACGGTTTTTGAAGACTCATTTACTGGTGCAAAAACTGTATCTAACGACTTTCAAGTATTTTTGTTATTCAACAAAATGTATTTTGAATAATATTAAATTTGGCATTTTATTAATGAATTATAGTAGTATTAAGCTAAAAATAATGCATAGCAATGCTTATTTAAATTTATCTTATCGAGGGGGAGTCTGAGCTTTTTCCGATGTTAGAAATCCTTTGGTTTTCATGCGACTTTTCTGGAACAGCCTTTTTCCCCTAAATTTCAAATAAGCCAAAAATGTGGCCATTCTGGGTCCACTATATAGCAATATGTGTATCAACATTTTGCGTACATGAGTACTTTAAACCTGTGTATAAATAAATCTAGTTTTCGCAAACTGAAGATAAGTTTTCAAACAAAAATAAATGCATTTTTAACTCAAATTTTTAACCCGTAAACGTGAGATTGGTCAACTAAAAAAACATGTCTCTTTTTTAGCTCCTTTACAACATATCCAAAGTTCATTAAAATCGGCAAGTTATGTTTGGGATACTTCCCTTGTAAGTGATATTGCTTACAATGAAAGCTATTTGAAGAGCTTCCATTTCTTATATATATATAAAACAGACTGTATATAAAAAATAATACATAAACCAACTAATGTAGCCCCTTCGTGCCCAAAAATCCCATAAATACTTAAAAAAAGAAATGCATATTTTGAAATGATTTTTCTCAATGACCGTTGGTGCTATTTCGCTAAAACTTTTGCATTTAAAGAGAAATATATTCAAGATTGCTCGTGTAAAGTTAAGGAAATCTACCTATAAAACCATGAAAGTTACAGATTTATGATAAGAAAATGGACAACATTTTCCACTATGCGCCTAAACAGTTAAAAAGCGCTAACAATTTCTGAATAAGAAAAAAAAAAAAAAACACCCATATTTTAAAACCTTATTGCTTCAAAACTACTCACAAGCTCGTTTTTTTTCACTCAAACTTTTAAACAAAAATCACATAAGAAAGTCGTGCTTTTTGCTATAAACTAACAAATTAACTTTATTTTATTTAAATAAAAATGTCATCGAAAAAGCACCAAATAAAAAGCGCCTTCATAGAAAATAAATAATTTTGGATTTAAAAAATCGCTAAATCTATCGCGAAAACTTTTAAGTTAGCATCGCTGATTTTTATTAAAAGTACACTCATAGAAACATAGCTGTAAAAAAAAGTAAAAGAAGCAAAAAAAAAAAGTTACTAAAAATTAGTTAAAACTTATCTTGCAGAAAAAATGTTTTTACTAAATATCAGCAGATGTTTTTACTAAATATTAGTAATATAAGAATAGCAAAACTAAAACTGTTGAATTTACAAATATTTAGTTATATTTGAGCTAAATTTTAGTTAATTGAAAGTAACAAAATAATAAGTAACAATAAAATCAGCAAAAAATATTTAGTAAATATTAGTAAACACAAACATCATTAAAAAATGTGGAATTAAAAAAATTTTTTTTTTTAGTTTTTTTTTTTAATACAAATAAAAGTCTGCCCTTATGAATTCAGCAATCTATATTTTTTTAGCAAATATTTCTATTGACTTTAGCAAAATAAACTGTTGTTTTGCCTTTTACTAAATTTGAGTTAAATATAGCAAACATTTTGTTAATATCACAGTTTTTGTTTGCTATTTTGAGTCTACAAATATTTAGTAAAAATGTTTGCTAATTTTACAGAGTAAAATGCTATTTTCAATTAACTAAAATTCAAATCGAATATAACTAAAACGTTGTTAAGTTAACAGTTTTTTGCTATTCTTATTTTATTAATATTTAGCAAACAATCTGCTAAATTTAGCAATTTTTTCTGCAAGGTAATTTTTAACTAATTTTTAGTAGCTTTTTCTGCTATTTCTACAGGTTTATTTCTATGAGTGTAGAAATTATGTGTGTTTGTGTTACTATGTACACCGCAGCCATTAACACAATGACACCAAGTGCGTTGCGGGCACATTCATATGTAATGCAATATGTACTTAAAATATTTACGACCTTATCTTATGAATATTCGTAATTAGTGTGGTGATAATTAAGGGTTAAAAAAAAATAATTATTATATGCATGCTAAAAAAAATTTTAATTACTAATGTTTGCTATTATATTTCGTACAGACAATAATTTTTCATAAATTTACAATAACAATTATTTTTTAATTTAAATTTTCACATGTTTTTAACTTTCGTATATGAATAGCTTTAAAACGGAGAAAGTCAAACTTTTAAAAAATATTTTCCTGTTCCTTAGCTGCAGTATTAGACAGCTTTGAGCTGTAGCTCCAAATATCTCCTCCAAGGGCGAAGTAAACAAATTTCAGTCTTATAATATCCAGAGATTACAATTCAGGACAGAAAGTATTAACATTTTATTTTGTTTTAAGTGAAAAGTATTGCGTGATTTGTTTTAAAAATCAAAATACTAAAAAAATATGGCAAAAGTGCAGTTTATGGGGCGTGACAAAAAAAAAAAAAAAAAATATGACCACCTCCGGAATAAAAAAAAAATTTTTTTGTTCTGGAGTTAAGGGGGCCGGGGCCCCCTTTGGCCCCCAGGCCCAAAAAACTGATACACCACCGAATATACAAGTATGGGTATTCAAATCAAAGGAAATTTTCTCCCGATTCCAAAAATGGTATTATTTTTTGGATAAGTGCACCAGGGCGGCAACCAGAGCCATTTTAAACCCCCAAAAGGGGGTAAAAAAAAAATGAAAATGTTAATGAAAAAAAATATGACATAATGCGTTGCATTATGAAGTTGTTGATTTTTTGAATTTTAAATGTTTGACTTTTTGTTTGCTGTATGAAGTGATACATTTCTTTAGGGTTTTTTTTTTTTGAAATTTGAAATGTAACGTTTGGCCCCCAGGCCCTAAAATGAAAAAAAAAATCACTTTAATCATTACACATTTTTGCAAATATTAATTTAACTGCAGCAATATTGAAAATCCTTGCTTTATAAAGTTTTCTGCGTGGCGGCCTGCGGCCGTTCTTAGGGGTTTTCTCCTCCATAGGACGCGGCAGGTGGCTTCGCTGAATAAAGTTTCCCTGCGCGCGTCACACTAGGGAAGATTATGAGACGCGCGATTTTTTCAAAAAATTTTCATTTTTTGTTTTAAATAATTAAAAAGTGATCACGTTTGGCCCCCAGGCCCTAAAATCGCGCGATTTTTTCAAAAAAAAATTTTATTTTTTGAATAAATTGAGTAAAAATAATATCATTTTTGAAATCGGGAGAAAATTTCGTTTGATTTGAATACCCATACTTGCATATTCGTTCGAGTATCACTTTTTAGGGTCTGGGGGCCAAAGAGGGCCCCGCCCCCCTTAACTCCAGAACAAAAAAATTTTCTTTTTTATTCCGGAGGGGGTCATATTTTTTTTCATTAACATTTGCATTTTTTTTTTTTACCCCCCTTTTGGGGGTTTAAAATGGCTCTGTTTGCCGCCTGGTTCACTTATCCAAAAAATAATACTATTTTTGTAATCGGGAGAAAATTTCCTTTGATTTGAATACCCATACTTGTATATTCGGTGGTGTATCAGTTTTTAGGGCCTGGGGGCCAAAGGAGGCCCCGGTCCCCTTAACTCCAGAACAAAAAAATTTTTTTTTTTTATTCCGGAGGGGTCCATGTACTTTTTTTAAGCGCTAATAAAATACAGCTAAAAACTAATAATATGCCCTAAAAGCATGAAAAATAAAGGAACACTTTTAGCAAAAATAAAAGTTTAAAACTATAAAAATATAGAAAAAAGTTTAATTTGGCCACTACCTTTTCAATTGGTTCTGCAGGATTTTTAAATGATTTTGCCTTAATCAAAATGTAAAAATGTATCCATTTTTTTTTTTTTTTTTAATTGAAAAAATAAAAAATATTTAAAATAAATCGATAATGTGCACAGATATGCACACGATAAGCATTAAAAACACGAAATATTCCTAAAGGATCAAAATATGCAAAAATATGCACTTCTGCTAAAATATGCAACTTCAAATTGATGGAATTTTGTTTTAACTTTGATGATTCGAATAAGTATTTAGTCTCTATCAGTTTTAGGTTATCGAAAAAGCATTTGCATGAAATTCTTTACCAAAGTAAGGAAGTTTGCAATGATATATAAAAGTAATACAATTTGTTTGCTTGTTTCTAACATACATATATGTTTATCACGAGTTCCATGATTGAGCAAGGATCTTTCCATTTGATTAAGTTTTTGTATATTTAATAAACATAGTTAAATGGAAATAATATAGAAAATTTTCTGTTTTATTAAAAATCATCGTTATAAAACCCATTTTTGCTAACAAGGGAGGTATCTATCTCGACCCGGACCGGCAGATCTTAAAATTCTTCGGTTATGTTTTAGAGAATACAAATTTAGCGGTTTATTTTGTTCTATTTAAAGTAACTGTAGATAAATATGGTATAAACTGAAACGGTTTTTGAAGACTCATTTACTGGTGCAAAAACTGTATCTAACGACTTTCAAGTATTTTTGTTATTCAACAAAATGTATTTTGAATAATATTAAATTTGGCATTTTATTAATGAATTATAGTAGTATTAAGCTAAAAATAATGCATAGCAATGCTTATTTAAATTTATCTTATCGAGGGGGAGTCTGAGCTTTTTCCGATGTTAGAAATCCTTTGGTTTTCATGCGACTTTTCTGGAACAGCCTTTTTCCCCTAAATTTCAAATAAGCCAAAAATGTGGCCATTCTGGGTCCACTATATAGCAATATGTGTATCAACATTTTGCGTACATGAGTACTTTAAACCTGTGTATAAATAAATCTAGTTTTCGCAAACTGAAGATAAGTTTTCAAACAAAAATAAATGCATTTTTAACTCAAATTTTTAACCCGTAAACGTGAGATTGGTCAACTAAAAAAACATGTCTCTTTTTAGCTCCTTTACAACATATCCAAAGTTCATTAAAATCGGCAAGTTATGTTTGGGATACTTCCCTTTTTTTTTATTCCGGAGGGGTCCATGTACTTTTTTTTTTAATTTCGTTACGCCCCATAAAGTGCACTTTAGCAAAAAATATATATATATAAGGTTTCTGTACTAAAAATGAACAAAAATGTATGTTGAATATTAAAGCCAACTTTAAATTTATAGCTATGTTTTTTAGTAAGACTTATTGTGTTAATGCTTTTTTTAATAAACGTTTATACAGAATAAAACTCCGGTTTTAAAATTCACTTAACTTTTCATAAATTCTTAACAACTTTTCATTACCAAGAAGTGAGATCAGAGAAGTGAGTGCACGAATAAATCAATAAAACTTTTGATCTAACCAATCTATTTTACTAAGTATAACGGCTCTATTTTACTAAGTATAACGGCAAATTAATATTTTGTAACATCTTAAATTTGTATTAATATTTTTACTTTTTCAGAAATTCCAGTAATTTGCCAACTGAAATACAGTTGCGACGACAGAAATCGGTGGGTACAACTAAATATTCGTTATGACATCTCAAATCGGTTAATACAACAGAATTTTAATTACTCCAACCAAAATATTCTGAAATCACATTTGAATAGGGTTGTACCAGCCGCAATTATTGGTTGTATCCACCAAAATCACTTTTCAATTCGGTTGATACTTTATTTTTCTGTGTGTGGCTTTTATTATTTCTTCCGCGACCTTCTTGCTGTGAAATGACGATGTAGTTTTAAAACTTTTAGCATCTTTGGCGATTTGATTTTTGTTCATCATAATTATTTTCACCATAGCCCAATATTTTTCTATTGGTCTTAGTTCTGGGCAGTGAAGTAGATTCGCCTCTCTCGCCACCAGAATCCCATTAAAAACCCCTGTGATACCACTCTACAGCTAATTTGTTATAATGACAAGATGCAAGGTTAGGCAGTGAAATAGTAGAAACCTCGTGTTCCCGAATAAATGATTAACGCCGTATTTTAAACGCTCTCTTATGTTGTTTATAGTGCCTGCTGTTATGTTGAAAATGAAAATTGTTTGCTAAAACAAAATTTTGTTGTAAACTTAGTTTTTTTTGTCCAAACTTTTTCCTCGACATCTCCTTTTGCATCCGCAGTATAAAATTCCTGCATCTTTGGCGAATTGTTTTGTGTTGATCATTAATTCTTTGCCCAATATCTTTCTATTGGTCTCCGTTATGGGCAGCTAACAAGTTAGGTATCCCGACCCGGGCAGGCAGATTTTAATGACCTTCGGATATGTTGTAGAGACTACAATTTTAAGGTACCCGTGTTTTTTGTTTTTTTTTGCTGCCCAATCTCATGTCTAGGTGGGGTCAAAAATTACCCCATTTTAAGTATTTTTCGGTTTATTTAGTTTTACTAAAAGTATTCATAGACAAATTTGGTATCAAATGAAAGGATTTTTGAAGACACATTTATTGCTGTACAAATTATGGCCAAAGACATTCAAGTATTTTTGTTATTAAAAAAAATGTGTTTTGTGTAATATTAAATCTGCCGTTTTACTAATGAATTTTAGTTATATTAAGCTTAGTATAATGCATAGCAATGCCTATTTTATTTAATCGAGGGGGTGTCTGAGCTTTTTCCGATATTCGAAAATGTTCAGTTTTTATAAGACTTGTCCCGCGGAGCCTTTTTCCCCTATATTTCAATTAATTTAAAAATGGGGCAACTTTGGGTCCACTTAATAGGCAACATGAGTATCGACATTTATGTTTCTTGCGTACACACAGAGAAATAAAGTGCCAACCGAATTTAAAAAAAAAAAAAAAAAAAAAAAAAAAATAATAATTTAGTTAGTACAATGATATTTACATCAGCTTTCTGAATATTTTTGGTGTTGCAACTAAAATTCAGTTGAATCAACCGAATTTTATTGTGTAAACTAAAGTGCAGTTGTACCAACCGACTGAAACTCGTAATAACAGAAATTGAGTCATAGTAACCGAATTTCAGTTGGCAAATAGCTAAATTTTTCTCTGTGTGTACAAATAAAAACAGTTTTCGTAAATTAAAGACAAATTTTCATACAAAAACCAATTAACTTTGTAACCCTACTTTTCAACCCTTAATCATGAGATTGGTCAGGTCTTTAGAATGCAGATTACTCATGTTACCGAATAAATAACAAAATCCGGTTTTAAAACACTCTCTTATGTAAAAATCGGTGTTTATAGTGCATTTTGTTATGTAAAAAGTACTCCTTCTGCGCAAGTGCAAATGGTTTGCCAAACTAAACTTTGTGTTGTTTTTTTGTCCAAATTTTTTCTTCAATATCTCCTCCAAATATGAAGAGAAAAAAAAAAAAAAAATATCTCCTCCTAATCCAGCTACATAAAATTCCTGCCTCCAATATGAGAAAAGCCACCAATAACGTGCTTTTCGCCATCCATAATACAACAATCATAGTTTTTTACAAAATTACGACACAGTTTTTTGGCTGGTTCTTGGGTTTCCTCATTCTTCCTTTTTTCACTTTATGTGTTTTAAACCGTTCACTTTTTAACTTTTTTGATCAAAAACTCAGGCTTTACAACTGCATACAGAAAACAGTTTTGTAGTTGCAACCGAATTTTTTGGCAACCTTATTTTTGTATTACCACGTACTATCACTAGTATTAAATTTTAATACTATTGTAACAACCCAGTAAAAAACGCTGCTTACCTGCAAGCAGGCTTGTAAGGGAGTAAGCTCAAAAGAATCCCTTGCCAACCTGCTTACATATGCCATGATTTTAATATGGCGAATTCCCACTTGGAAGCATTACTTTTGGGCATAATAAGCTCGGATTTTAGCGCTTACAAAAGCTGTGATTTCATGGCTTTCAGTAAAATCGTAGTTCATGTCTATATTATTACGATTAAAAGTAATGATATAATTATACATAATTTATTTTACATAAAATTTTACAGATATTAATTTTTTTCTTGTTAAAATTTTTGACGTATAATACAATCACTTTATTTTTTTTTTACTGCTTCACATGCTAGCTCTTCAGAAACAGGTAAATGACTAATTATTTTTTATCACATACTTGAAAATACCAAACACAATCGGAAAGCACTCGGGAAAATTGGTACAAATCGTTTAAAATCCACGATATGAAACTTTCTGCATTACAACCTGCATCCTTGTAAGGGATTAGGTAGCTTAGGGTAAGCTGCTTACAACTTGCATCCTGGTTAGGAAAAACAGTAAGCTCAACATTTCTGTTTGTTTATATTTATACGAAAATTATTCGTTTCTTTTGCTGCTTCTCAGTATTGTGTTATAGTAAGCACTTACTTCAGCGCATTTGTTATATCCTGCTTCAAAAAACACGAAAATTTTTTACTGGGAACCGACATTTATTTACTAATTTCGAATTTTTATTGTAACAATTGAATATTTTATGTTTGTGGATTTTAATATTTTAAAAGTAGACTGACACGCGTTCCACAAAATGTATTTTATTAATACAAAATTTGTTGTTGCTCGCCACCTGATGGAGAGTTGGAGAAGTTATTGAAGATTGTTTGTCCATAGACCCGAATCTTTAGTTTACTTCAGTGGGGTTAATTTCTATGGAAACACAGCAATAGAAAATAAATGTTTATTATTTTAAAATTATTTAATTAAAAAAGAATTTCTATGCTGCCAACTGGGCTCGAACCGGTGACCTTCTGCTTGTCAGGCAATTACTTTACCTCTAGTAAAAACACAAAATGAATTTTGTTTTTTAAAATTTCAAACTTGAATATTTTTTTGTTTTAAATTTAAATTTTATTTTATTTTATTAGAAATACCAAACCTTTAGAAAAACTTTATATTATTTTCAAATTGATAAGGAAAACTAATATTTTAGATAGTGTTTTTTCTGCGTAGGCGAAACTAATATTCCATATTAACTGAAAATATTGTTAAATAAGTGACAATATTTCCGATATGCTGATGGTTGTTGGTATTCAAAGTAATTTAGAAGAAAATATTTTTTCTATATTGATTAGAAAAACCAATATTTTTAATGATGTGGCTGTGTTTTGGTTAACTTTGTAATTTTGTAAAAAAAATAATACAGAAATGTAAATTTTTTTTTCTTAAATTCTAAACCTCAAAATGTTCACTAACTATTCTATATTTTTTTAAAATTTTTTCACAAAACGAAAGTTAAAACTTTCTTGATTTTTCTTGGCCAATTTTATTAAATTTTCGTGTGCTTTCTTTAACCCTAGAAATTCATTCTTATTTTTGTTGTGTAAAGATCATACGTCTTGCGTAGTCGATTCAACGAAGAATGACCTTCCAATATAATTAATGTAATTAAAAAACCACTTAATACATTTAATAAAAAATTAAGACCATTTTAATGAAATATCAGCCCTTAATTTATTGATATTTCAAAGCTTCAGGGTTGCCAAAGTTAAAAAAAATCGTTTTAGAAATAACCGTTCACTGGTAAATATAAAAACCAAGTTTTATAAAAATCATAGGCCATCGAAAAATTAGTCGTTGAAAAAAAAATAATTTCTTTATATAGGAAGTACTTTGTTTTTGACCACCCATTGAAAATTTTTATACAGCGCTGAAAAAAGTGAGCCGCCACGAGTGAACGTCAGTCGAAAATGACTATACACTAACACCACATTTTTATAAAGATCCCATGGACGAAAATAAAATTGAAGAAGCTTCTATTTTTTATATAATTTTTGTTTTGCACTGCTAAAAATATTGTAAACTATAGTTCAAATTGTTAAACATTTTCTATGTTAAATTTTGGTCTTTAATTTAGTTAAAAAGAAGTTCCGAGTTTTTAAAACTTTATTTTATTTGCCATATTCTATTCTTCTATTTTACTACAACGACAATATAAGTTGTTTGAAATCCGATACAACCAAACAACAGAAAGCTTAACTTTTTAACAAAAATAAAAAAACTTTTAAACATCTTTTTTTTACTAGTCTTACCAGTTGTATGCCAAAACACCTTGTACAAAGTTGACGACATTCTGTACAATAACTTTTGAGTTTTTATTTTGCATTTAAAGTTTGCAATAGTTTTAGTAAACTTAAATAGTTATATAGAGTGAGATCAGACAAACTGGTGTACGAATTTTTCATTGTAAGTTCTTTTGCATTCTTCAAACGAAATATTTTTTTTTATCAAGTGAGCTTTGAAAACATAAAAATTCATTTTTCAAATAAATATTTTTTTCAACTTTTTTATACATTTGTTCAAAATAATTTACAAATTGTTTTCAAATTGTTTGTGTTTTTTTGTTCCGAGCACTAACGCCCCTTCATGGAATAAAAAATAAAAAAAAATTTCGATGATGTTATATTTATGCACAGTTGGAGGTATTTTTCGTTGAAGTGGCTTTAACAGATAAATAGTACGACCATCACACACAGAGAAATTAAGTGGCAACCGAATTAAAAAGTGCGTTTTAATGGTAACAACTCATAAATTCGGTTAGTTTAACGATATTTACATTAGATTTCTGAATATTTTGATTTTTGCAACTAAAATTTATTAAAATTTTTTTTTTTTTTTTTTTTTTTTTTTAAGGAGAAGCAACACTTAGGACATTCTTCCTTTTTATTAATGTGTTGCTTTCTTTGGAAAGGGTATAGTGGAGATATGAAAGGTGGTGAATGATGAAGGGCTTTAAACATGGCAACACTGTAATTGCGCGAGATTAGCTTTAGAACAGTTGTTGCTCGCCAGCTGATGTTGAGTTGGCGAATTTATTGAAGCTTTTTTGTGTCATAGCCCTGATTTATTATTTTACTTCAGTGGGGTTAAGTGCTATGGGAACACCGAAGGCGGACGCTGCGATATATATGAGGGATAGAAAACTCATATATAATATTTTTTTAAATTGATGTTGTCGTCACCGGGAATCGAACCCGGGACCATCTGTGTAACAGTCCAACGCGCTAACCATTACACCACAACGACCACAACCGAACTTTGTTGTGAAAACTAATGTTAAGCTGTGCAAACCGACTGATATTCGTAACAATCGAATGTGAATCGTAGTAACCGAATTTCAGTTGGCCAATAACTACATTTTGTTTGTGTGCACAAAAGTTGAAAAAACATGAGGGTGAATTTTTTTAAAAAAGCACTTTTTTTGTTGGCACGTTTTCTGTTTAGTTTTAAATAGGTCAGTTTGCTGCGTCAACTACGTTTTTTGCTATTTGACAACATAAAATCAGAGAAGCATATAAAAAAAATTAAAATGCTAAAATTAAATGGACTTTTTAAAAACTGTAAAAAATGTATTAGTTTAGGTTTGCTTTTCCATAAAGCAAACAATGATATTGACAGATTTTAAAGACCCATAAAAAACAGTTTCAAGACATATAATTGATCGCCATCACAAATTTGTTTCAAAGCCAATGTGTGATAAAAACTTGACTCTTTGATCTAAACAACTAACGTTCCGGATATTAACAATGTTGTGAGTAAATCTTCAGAATTAACATTATTTGTAGGTTTTGTCAATGATTTAGCCAAATTTAATTAGTTTTAAAAGTATCATGTTAAAAAGTGCATTTATATGGAATTAACTTGTAGAAAATAGATTTCTCTTTCACTTATGATTTTTAATTCAAATATAATGTGCAAAATGAACTCTGATTTTAAATATCGTATAACCCACAGATTTTGACAAGAGCTTGTTGGAAAGCAGAAAATTAAGAAGCTAATTTCCATGAAAACGCCAAAAAAAAAGCAAAACAATCCCTACACTCAAACAAAAAGTTTGTAAAGTTAGCAAAAAATTTTGCTGAGTCAGCAAAATTTTAGTCAGGAGGGTGCTTGCAAAAAAATTGCTAATGTCAGCAAAATATTTTGCTGAAAATCAGCGAGATGAATTTTTAGCAACAAAATTAGTAGATTCAGCAAAAGTTTTGCTAACACTTAGTGGATTAGAAATAAAAATGCCTTGCTAAAAATTAATAAATTTTTTGCTGAATTTTAGTAGACTGAAAAAAAACGCAAAAAAATTGTAGAAAAATTGTAATTTAGTTAATTTATTTGCTGAAAATCATAAAACATATTTTTGTGATTCTTTTAAAAATAATTTACAATAATTACGAAATATAAAAATTTTCATTTTTCCACATTGACGACATGAATTAATTTAATATCTGAAAATATATAGAAATAAATATATATAACATAACAAAAATTTTCTTTCAACTACTTACATCAATGGTTGTCTAAATGATCTATCATTTAAAGGACGCAACTGCCGAAGATAATTATAGAAACGAAACGAAAAAATAAACAAAAACAAACGAAACGAAAAAACAACCATTTTTTTTGCAATAAGAAAAAGGAACCATACAAATCTACCTAAGATGTGTGTCTTTGTCTTTCGCTTTACTCTGTCTACATGCAGTGTTGCCATGTATTTTTTTCAAAAAACTGTAAAAAAAAACTGTTTTTAGGAAGAAAATTTTGCATTTTGAATTCAATTGCATTTTATTTAACATAAAAAAACATAAAAAACAGTAAACACATAACATAAAGCATTTTATATGCACAGAAAAAAAAAATTTTTTTGTAGACTAAGAGGCCATTTAAACGACGCAATTTTTGCATGCAACGTTGCGTGCAATTATTGTTTGTTGGCAAACGGGGGTAGAGAAGCAAGCGGGGTAGCAAAAATTGCACGGTTTTCGTTTATCAAGATATTTTTTGACATTCTTTTTGCTATCGTTCGTATTCTTGTTAATTTTCTTTATTCGTATTCGGCTTCTCAAGTGTTGTGTATCGAAAATATTTCGTAAAATAAAAAATAAATAATGTGGAATAAAGAACTATTTATATATTATTTTAAATTATATTATTTTATATTATATATATTATTTAATTATATTATTTTAAACTATTGCGAATAATAATCATTTAGTTTACAAATAGACATTTAATCTTTATTAAATTTATATATTTTATTTTGTCTTTAATTTATTTAATAGACAATTACTGACAACACAAAATTTGGGTTTTTCCATCCGCGATTTATATGTATACGATACACATTGTTGGCGGCTTTATGTTTTATTATGTATGAAAAAACAGATACGAAAATCTTCCATGCTTGACTTTTTTGTGTGTATTACAAGAGTTGTACTATTTAGTATCATTTTGCTCGTCTCTATTACAGCTTGACATGCCGCGGCATCTACTTCATTCTTCGTATATCTTCAATCTAGTTATAGTACACACTTTTAATGTGCTCATCAGCACAATTCTTTAAGCTTAGTTTAGTTTAGGTTAGTTGATTTGCAAGACGTTTTACTAACTTTTCTACTAACTTTTTTGAGTGTACATAAGAGAGCGTTTGAAAAACGGCATTAATCATTTATTCGGGAATACGAGATATCCACTTTTTTAATGGCTGACATTCCATATTGTCATTATGGCAATTCAGCGGTAGAGTGGTACCAAAGTTATGATGGGGTTCTGGTGCCAAGAAAGGCGAATCCAGAACTAAGACAAATAAAAATATATTGGGCTATGGTGAAAAGAATTGTGATGAACACAAAAGAAGTCGCAAAAAATGCTAAAACTTTTAAAATTAAATAGTCATTTCACAGCAACAATGTCACTGAATAAATAATACAAGCCATATTGTTTATTATGAAATTTCTGAAAAAGTAAAAATATTAATAGAAAATCAATGATTTTTAATGCTGTTTATAAAATATCAATTTGCATTAAATACTTTGTAATAAACCGTGTTATTTATTAAAATTCTTTGATTAGATCAAAAAGTTATATTGATTTATTGCTGCACGAATTTGATGGATCGGACTCCTTATCAACAAAGCATCGAAGATTTAAAAAATTCGTTGGTTCAATTTTTGAATTGAAATATGTAGATTGCATAAATTAGAAAACGATCAATAATTCAATAAATTTAATTCAAATTTACTCCAGTTCGATTTTTTTCAAATTGAAGTATATATATGAAAAAAAATATTGAAAACTCAAGTGCCCATATGCGTTAAGTCGATTACGTGAAAAACTTCTCTAAATAGTTATACCATCAAATATTATAACTATTTAGAGCCAGTTTTTGGGAGGACGATCAAACTTAGTTTAACTACTGTTTCATTAAACTTTAATAAAATATAAACTGCTTTTAAACCTAAATGCTGTTTTTCAGTGATGGTTTAAAAAATCTCAAATTAAATAAGATTACCATATTTTACACCGAAAAAAGTAACGCTATTTTCAAAATAAATATGGTAGCACTTGTGAATGTCAAAAATGAAAAACAAGCAAAAACAACGCGCGTAAAAAAAATGTTTGTTTATTTTGTGCCCAACAATTAAATATTTCTTTTGTTTAATATTGTTTGTAATTAAATATAAAATGGGCACTAAAATAAATGTAAAAATGGAACGCAGCAGACGGACAAACAATTGTTCAACAAAAGAAATTCAATTTTTTATTCAATTGGTGGATAAAAAAAGACACATTTTTCAAAAATTTCTTTTATATTGTTTTTTTTTTGGACTTTTACTTAACAGCTGCTTTATTTGTGTATAATTTTCATTCACAGCTGTTATGTTTTGGCAACTCAAAACTTAGTTTAAACGGCCAATGCTGGCCGGTTAAACTACAGTTTAAATAAAATAAACTTGCTCTCAAAAACAGCATTTTAAGTTTAAACGTCGTTAAAACTATAAACAAGGTTGAACTACATCCCAAAAACTAGCTCTTAGAGATTTGTAGTTTACTAGATAAATTTGTGTAGTATTTCATATTAAATTAGTTTTGCCTGCTTTGGTTAAGGTAAACATAAACACTGAACACTCAACACTCAACGTCTTCATTAAAGTTTAAACATAAACACTTTTTCACTCATAGCAACACATTTGTGAACAAAATTGTGTGTTGAGTGGGATACTATCGTTATTTTTGCCAAATCGCTGCTAGTTTAAGTTAATGTTTAATGTGAAGCGTATACGTAATAATTTTTGTATATTAATATTACGTATACGATAAGGTAGACAAATTGTAAGAATACTACTCTATTCATACAAATTGTGTACCTTATCGTATACGTAATATTAATTTACAAAAAATACATTTAATAGAAGAAACTGAAACAATAGATATTACGATTTAAAGCAAAGTTTTACTAAACTTATACTATGGAGATACAAAATAGTTCCTTCAAAAGATCACATCTTGGTTACGCACTAAAAATTTCAGGGTTTATTTAGGAGAAGAGTTTGTACAATGTACAAAATTTTAAGCAATAGCTCACTCAAACGCTGTGTATTAAGGAGCTGAATACGGGAAAATAAAGAAAAAATGTTGGAGGTTACTTTTAGGTCCCGTCACGCGATTTAAGATTGCAACAATTCTACGTTTTGCTCATATAAAAAAAATTGTCTTACTTTTCATCGAAAATAGGGTCAAATGTTTCGTTATGTAGAGCATATTATGGCAAAAATATTCACAATTTTTTTTAAGAATACTTTTGTTCACCACAACATTTTTTAGTTTTCAGCAAGTATATAATATTTTTGTTTTTTTTTTTTAATTTTTCTTTTAAAAACACTTATATGACACTTAACAAGCGTCAACATTTAAAAAAAAATAATTGAAGAGTGAAAAATTAAATAAATTGTTTTTTAATTTTAATATCAGACAATTGACCAACTTAATCGAAAGGAAATACCTTACAAACAAATAATAAACAAAATAAAATTGGTCACTAAAACAACAAAAATCTAAATAATTGAACATTTATTAACGAATTTTTAAATCTTTATTTTAATTTTTAATTTTAATTTAAAAATGAAAAGTATTACACTTTCTCTATAGTTTTACAAAGTTTATGATATATCTATACATAATAGGTTAATATTAGGAAATATTTGGAACCACAATATGGCAATCTAATTATCATATTATGATACAGAAGCAGATAAGATTATGGTTGCCACAACCATTGTAACATGGATGTCGCAGTCATAAATCAAAAAATGTATGATGCTCTTCGAATATGGTTACATCAGCCATGTTTTTTCTTTGCGTGTACGGTTGTCAGTTTCTACCTAGGTGGTCTCTTATTGTGTATAATTTAAGAGCTTTCTTAATTGATTTAAGAGAAAAATTGTGTTATACTATTCTGTTAGTGTTTAATAAAAACAATCACAAGAACTGTTTCATAAAAGTTCAACAGTTAATCGGTAAAGCTGTTTCCATATACAGTTAAAGAAATATATTTTATAACTATCTGTCTGTTATTCAATAAACAAAATAAACACAAAAAAACGGACTTTCGGTAATAGTTAAGATATTTAGTAAAAATTTGAGTATTAAAGTAAACGAAAATAATCTACTGCTTTAATCGATTTTGTCAATTATTTTTTCAACAGTTAAAAATAAACTAAAAATACAATTGTTTTAAACGAAAAGTAAGTAGTCCTTTTCATACTGATTTTCAGTTAATTTAATGGGCATATTCAGCAGTCTTTACGGAAAAAATATTGTGAGTGTATAACTACGAGTATAAATAACGGTATACAAAGAAGAATAGCAAATAAAGAAATTTTTAAAAAGTATTTTTATTTTGTATGTATTTTTAATCAATTTGCAATAAAATGCCGCTTGGTTCATACGAGGGTGGATCAATAAGTCCGTGACTTTTCGAACTTCCCTCGTAGTTATATGAAATGCAACACTGCTCCAATCAAGTACCACCTGATAATAGAATACTGTCAAATTTTGAGCAAGTTCCGTCATATACTTTGCGTTTAACTGCTGTTCAAAACATACAACCTCGTAGATTTTTTTAAAAAATGGAAAAAGTGAATTTCGAGTGCTCATTAAACATTATTTTTTGCGAAAGAAACTGGTCAATGAAACCGAGAAAAAGCTTGATAAATACTATGGGAACTCTGCACAATCGATTTCAATGGTAAAAAAGTGGTTTACTGACTTTCGTTGTGGTCGCACAAGTACAAATGACGCTGAACGTTCTGGACGGCCAATTGATTTCAAAACACCCGAAAATGTCGAAAAAATCCACGATATGGTGTTGGCTGACCGAACGGTAAAAGTGCATGAGATTGTTGATGCCATAGACATTTCATATGGTAGTGTGGTTTCGATTCTAAATGATCAGTTGCGTTTAAGAAAGCCGTCTGCAAGATGGGTGCCGCGTTTGCTCTCAATTGACCATAAACGTAATCGTGGCCAATAAGGTGATGGCAACAGCTTTTTGTGATGCATGCGGGATAATCCACATCGATTACCTTCAAAAGGGAAAAACAATAAACGGCGAATATTATGCCAACTTACTGGACCGATTTAAGGAGGATTTAAAAAAAAAGACCCCAAATGGCCAAAAAAATGCCTATTTTATGGACCTCGAAAAATCCTATTTTTTTTGGAAAATATTCAAAAATTGGAGAAACGTTGGACTAAGTGTATTGAGCTAGAAGGAGATAATGTTTTAAAATATATTTTTTTTTTTTTTGCAAAAAAAAACTGTGTTTTATTCAAAAAGTCACGGACTTATTGATCCGCCCTCATATCTAAGTAATTTTAAAAAAGGGGTAAATTTCAGCCTTTTTAAAAAGTGGCTTAAGTTTTCGGGAAATTGCTAGAAAGATAAAGTGCTGATGTAGTTGTCACAAATTTTGCACATAATTCGACTACTTATAGTAAAAATAAAACAGGCGGTCCGAAAAAACTTTCTCATCGGTACTGGCTTAAAATAATCAAATGTGTGAATCAGATAATCGACAACAGTAGACTGGTAAAGGATTCCCAGAAAATTACCCGCCAAAAGCTGACGTCTGTGCCAAGGTTATAAGCCCGCCACAAAATTGCTTGACTTGAATTCTCTAAAAAGGAATTTACAAACCAACTGGAAAAGGAAAGTCAATAATCGCTGTTGTTGGTGGGACTGCTTAAACACAAATTTCTTTTAAAAGTAATTTTTTCTGATGAGAAAAAGTTCAATCTTGATGGTCCAGATAGTTTTAACAGTCACTGGAGGGACCTGTGTAAGTTACCACGATATTTCTAAAAAAGAAATTTTGCAGGCGGATGGTTAATTTTTTGGTACGCTTTTTCCTTCGACGGTATGGTTAATTTTGCATTTCCAAGCACCAGAATACATTCTTCTGAGTACATTATAGCATTAGAAGAGAAATTGGTACCATTTATTGAAATCAGCAAATAAGAAGAATTCATTTTCGAACAAGACAAAGAGTATTAGAATGGCCCGCATAGTCTCCGGATCAAAACCCCATTCAGAATATTTAGGGGAGTATTAACCCGTTGAGATTACGCAGAAAACAGTCAGTATGACAGCGTTTTCTTCTAAAATAGGCAGTTATTAAGCCGTGGAGATCTGTAACAGAAGAACTTCGAATAATTCTGGTAGACAGTATGTCTGATCGAGTTTTCGAGTTGATTCTATAAGAAGGGTTGCCTCTCACGCATTATTAAAACTGCTGCTTTAAAATATTTTTCTTAAATGTTTTTGTAAATTTTGATATATTAAATCAAGTGTATTTATAATTTTTTTTTTTTTTTTTTTTTTTTTAAAGAGAGGCAACACTCAGGAAATACTTCCTATATTTGGTGTGTTGCTTTCTTTGGAAAGGGATAGTATAGAGATGAAAGGTGGGGAAAGATGAAGGGCTTCAGACATGGCAACACTGTAATTGCGCGAGATGATAAGTCTTAGAACAGTTGTTGCTCGCCACCTGATGGAGAGTTGGCGAACTTATTGAAGCTTTTTGGTTCATAGCCCTGATTCATTATTTTACTTCGGTGGGGTTAATTGCTATGGGAACACCGAAGGTGGACATTGCGATACGTATGAGGGATAGAAAAAACTCATACATATTAATTTGATGTTGCCGGCACCGGGGATCGAACCCAGCACCTTCTGTGTAAAAGTCCAACGCGCTAACCATTACACCACAACGCCCACTGTGACAATGTTTAGTGTTCTATACAAGATATAAATATTGAGTTTGCACCTGGGAATGACTGCTCTATGGCATTCATACTGTATATGCATTTTATAAACTCTATTTCTTAAAAGTTTGCAAAAATTTATTTATACATTGTGTCATAAAGTATTATGTTTTTTTTTAAAGCTTTACTCCCCATACTCAAAGTCATAATTTCTATTTTTTTTTTTTTATTATTTTGTCATAAACTGAGATAAATGTTGTGAAAAGAAATTGTTATAAATTTTTTTTTCTAGTTTCTTCCTAGTTTAAATTTAGAAAAATGGTTAAGAGTAAGAAGTATATTTATCATATCCAACAATTGTTAAGAACAATAAAAATATCATTTTAATACCCATCATAAACAACCATTAAGAGATTTTTTTTTCTTCATACTTTTTACACAATCTTGGCAGGAAAATTGTTTTGGGAAAACAACTTTTTTTCTGGTTACTTTAAGTTTAAGGAAACTCTTAAGTTATCAGGTGCAAATTTCACAGATTAAAGTTTAAATATTTGTGGTTTTATGTTTAACTGTGGGCATTCAAGACAAAAATATATAATATTGCGAGTAAAAAAAAAAACAAATACGATGTCATGTATAATGAAGGGAAATCAAAAACAAAAACCAAAAAAAAAAACACTAATATATATATGTATGCGTAGCGCATACTTTAGGGACATGGCCAAAATTGTACCCGAAATATGCGGTGTATCGAAAAAATTGTCCTCATCTTAAACGCTAGATGTATGAAAAGGCGCGAAAATTTTGGGGACAGTCCCCAAAGTAAGCAAATGTCCCTAAACTATGCGTGGGAACGAATAAATGTCTCTAGAGTATGCGCTGTGCATACATATATATATATATATATATATATATATATATATATATATGTATGCACAGCGCATAGTCCAGAGACATTTATTAGTTCCCCCGCATAGTTTAGGGACATTTCCTTACTTTGGGGACTGTCCTCAAAATTTTCGCGCCTTTTCATACATCTAGCGTTTAAGATGAGGACAATTTTTTCTATACACCGCATATTCCGGCGACAATTTTGGCCATGTCCCTAAAGTATGCGCTACGCATACATATATATATATATATATATGTATGCACAGCGCATAGTCTAGAGACATTTATTCATTCCCCCGCATAGTTTAGGGACATTTGCTTACTTTGGGGACTGTCCCCAAAATTTTCGCGCCTTTTCATACATCTAGCGTTTAAGATGAGGACAATTTTTTCTATACACCGCATATTCCGGCGACAATTTTGGGCGTGTCCCTAAACTATGCGCTGTGCATACATATATATATATGTATGTACACCGCATACTCTAGAGACATTTATTCATTCCCCCGCATAGTTTAGGGACATTTGCTTACTTTGGGGACTGTCCCCAAAATTTTCGCGCCTTTTCATACATCTAGCGTTTAAGATGAGGACAATTTTTTCTATACACCGCATATTCCGGCGACAATTTTGGGCGTGTCCCTAAACTATGCGCTGTGCATACATATATATATATGTATGTACACCGCATACTCTAGAGACATTTATTCATTCCCCCGCATAGTTTAGGGACATTTGCTTACTTTGGGGACTGTCCCCAAAATTTTCGCGCCTTTTCATACATCTAGCGTTTAAGATGAGGACAATTTTTTCTATACACCGCATATTCCGGCGACAATTTTGGGCGTTTAATATCTCACAAACAGTCAGGGTTTCGCCCTAATCACAGCTGCGTGACTGCTTTGGCTGACGTTTCAGAGGACATTAGGCGTAATATTGACAATGGAAACATTAATATCCTAGTACTTCTCGATCATTCTAAGGCTTTCGATACTGTCGACCACACTACCCTTAGTATGAAGCTTCGAAGCTTTTTAAATTTTTCATCTTCTTCTACACAACTGTTGTCATCCTATCTACTAAATCGTACACAATCTGTATATGTCAACAACAAATCATCACTACCACTAAGTCTAACAAGAGGTGTACCCCAAGGGTCTATTTTGGGGCCACTTCTTTTCTCGATATATGTTAACGACTTACCTGAACATCTTAATTACTGTAGCATACACATGTACGCAGACGATGTTCAACTTTACCTGAGCAGTCCACTACAGTCAATTAATGATAACATAGATAGGATAAACCACGATCTACAAAAATTACACCTGTGGGCTACTGCTAATGGTCTATGTATAAATCCTAAAAAATCCAAATGCCTTTTAATACATCAAAGAACTAGGAATCCTGTGTTTGATAAAGATGTTATTATAAATGATGAAAAAATTAAAGTTGTTTCAGTGGCTAAAAACCTTGGAATAATATTTAATGACACGTTAACATGGTCAAACCACATCACTGCCATGGTTGGACAAACGTATTCAAAACTGAGATCCCTTTGGTTAACTCAATCTTTCACTCCTTTAAAAGTTAGATTGCTGTTAGCCAAAGCTTACTTAATCCCTGGCCTTTTATACGGTTGTGAACTTTTCTGTAAATGCGACACCATCAGCATGGGGAAGTTAAAAGTTGTATTTAACAGTATAGTACGATGTAGCGGATATGACAGTCGCATATACCGTCATATTCATAAATGGCATAATCTCATATAACATTGTTTTGAATGAATGTACAAACCATCAAGCGGTGATCATGTTTCCTTGTTCTAACTGATATACAGACATTGAACTTAACTAATAGTGAAGCATTCTATTGTATTGTATGGTATTTTATGTTACGTTATTATATTGACCTAATTATTATATTATGCTAAGTAGACAATAATTTTACTTTAATTTTACTATATAAACCTGTAACTTTCACTTGAATAAAATATATTGAAATCTATAACCAAATTGAACTCGCCTATTTCCTTAAATGTTAAATGGCGAATATCTATCGCTTATAACTAATTTATTAGCTACATGGCGACCGTGACAGTGTTCACATCAGAACAGTCACGTAATAATAACCAGGGTCCGAAACCGTTATCTATCGAGGAGTACCGGAGACGGACTCAAGGAAGACCAAAAGAGGACACCCCAAAAATTCCAGCCACCAACAAGCCAAAGAGAAGAGGAGGATATCTTGTGGGGAAAAGAAGAAAAATAGCCCAGCTGAAGAGACTAATCAGAAGCAACCCACCACCTTCATGGGACGTATCCACCAGGTTATGGAACAAAATAGAAGAACTGGAGAAGGAGATAAAAATATATAAATTTTCCAAAAACTTAATGAAAACCTTATAATAGAGGTAAAATATAAAGTAATTTTAACAGAGTGCTAACCTGGTTATGCACCGGTAGGGACGGAGGCGATTTCGCCCGTGTCCGACACAATTTTTTTTTTTCTTTTCTTCTTGTGTAATGGCAACGGTCATGATGATAATTATACTAAATAAATGAATAGTAAATACAAGTAACAATTATGTTAAGTTAATAAAATTACTACAAATAAAAATTAAAAATAAAAACTATTTAAAATTTAAAAATTTTCAAAAAATAAAAAATATTTTATATTAAATAAATGAAAATTAATAAAAATTATTTAAGAGTTAAAAAAATACTCAAAATTTTCTTTAATTGGTGCACCTGTCTTGAATTAAAAACATAAATTCAAATCAGCTTTTTTATACATTTTCGCTCTTAAAAATCATTTTGCATTAAAACTCATAAATTAAAATTGAAATGGGTAATCAAGAGGCAAAGCTAACAAACCCTAAGGCTAATGTTGTAAATGAAGTAATTGTTGAACAAAAAGATAATGGTTGGGAACAAATAAAAATTTACTTGCTTATTATCACTGTTATATTAGGGATAGAATTAGTTTTGAAATTATATAAAATGCATAATAAGAGAATAAAAAAGAGATATATTGGTCAAATTAACGAAGTAGAGAGAATATAATGGACACTTGGTCCGAAGTTTTGAATAAATTAAAGTCATATGAAGGGCAGATTAGAAGATCATATAAGTGTTTGAATAAGAATAGAGGAATTAGAAATGAAACTATAGAGAAACATAAGAAAGTCTTATTAGATAATTTTGAATCATTACGAAAATTTTTAATTGGGTATGAGAATAAATTAAAATCAGATCACAATAAAGAAGCAATTGCTATCTACAATAATTGTAGGGATAGAATTCTGAAAGTTTCCGCCAAAACATAGCTTGCATGTGAAAATTTCACACTCACTCACAGAGGGCGCAAAATACGAATGCAGTTCAGAGAGCGAAGATTTGTCCGAAGACGATACTGAAATTAATAAGGAATTGGAATCTGTTGAAAACGAGAACAGCGCAGATATGCCGCAAACTAGTATAGAGTTTTTGCAAACCGTCACCAGGATCTTACCTGATTTCGACGGGAAACACGAAAACTTACAAAGTTTTATAGATGCCTTGAGCATTTAGAAACTATAAAGGAAACCCATGAAACATTGGCGGTAAATGTAATAAAAACCAAACTAAAAGGTACAGCCAGGAATTTAATTTCTTCAGAAACAACTATACAACAAATTATAAGTAAGTTAAGAAGCACTGTGAAGGGAGAAACAGTCGGTGTTCTCTCGGCAAAACTGATGAATATAAAACAACAAAATAAAAACACAACGGCTTACGTCAAGGAAATAGAAGAGCTTACAAAAGCATTGGAAAGTGCATACATATCAGACGGTTTAACACTTGAAACAGCTGGCAAATATGCAACCCAAGTTGCTGTAAAATCTATGGCGAAAAACACTCAAAATGAGCAAGTCAAAATTATCATGCGTGCGGGACAGTTCCAGACAATGGACGAGCTTATTATGAAATATGTAGATACTTGCACGGAAACAAAAGATTCTTCGGTAATGCACTTCAGAAATCGGAGAGGACGTTCTTTTAGAGGACGTGGTCATAACAATAACCGTTGGCGTAATAATAATCAAAATAGTAACGGCAATAACACTAGTAATCGGAACTACAATGCTAATCGGGGCAGAGGCCACCGAAATTTTAATAATAACAACCGTGGTTATAATAATAATAATCACTACCGTACGAGTAATGTACGAGCTATAACTCAACAAGAACATGAAACGGAAACGGAAAACTAATTCACACCCTTGAGAATACAAAGTATGACAAAAACGATTCAACCGTATTTTACATTTAAATTTGAATTTAAGCATTTTTGTAAAAGTCTATGATGGTGAGAACAACCAATTAACTTTGCTGGTTGATACTGGAGCAGATATATCGTTACTAAAACAGAATGGCATTAAATATGAGGGGGTAAATGAATATAATACAACAACAATTAGTGGAATAGGTGAAGGAACAATACAGTCACTGGGTACCACACATTTGAAACTTCGTATTAAAAATTACTTTGTTCCCCATGAGTTCCACATAGTACCCCGAAAATTTTCCTATTCCATGCGACGGAATACTCGGTATAGACTTCATCAAACACTACAACTGTATCTTGGATTTCGGTGAAACGCAAGATTGGTTTATATTAAGACCCGGAAATGTTCGGGACGGAATTCACATCCCAATCTTACACTACAGTTCGGATGATACTATCTTGTTACCAGCTCGTTCTGAAGTTATTAGACAAATAAAGATAAACACACCTTATGAAGAAGTACTTGTTGTTAATCAAGAACCACAACCAGGAGTAATAATAGGTAATACAATAGTAAACAGTAAAAGAGCTTTCATCAGGGTTATTAACACTAATACAGTAACAGTATCACTTAAATGTATTGATATCGTATCGGAAAATCTCGACAATTATACAATATCAGCTACACAGAAGTGTAGTGGATCCAGAAAAGTTGAAATTATGCACAAATTGTCAAAAAGCTTTCCTGAACCATTTAAGGAACAAATGGAAAAATTATGTACAGACTACATTGATATTTTCGGATTAGATACGGAACCCATCACTGCGAACAATTTCTATACACAAAAACTTAAACTCAAAGACAAGGAACCCGTTTATATTAAAAACTACAGGATACCCCATACACACAAGATCGAAGTAGATGCACAGGTTAAAAATTTAGTAGAAGACGGCATCGTTGAACCTTCCACATCAGAGTACAATAGTCCACTACTCCTAGTACCAAAGAAATCACTACCTAATTCAGATAAGAAGAGATGGCGTTTGGTAGTAGACTATCGTCAAATAAACAAAAAACTAGTCGCTGATAAATTTCCACTACCAAGAATAGAAGATATTTTAGATCAATTAGGAAGAGCAAAATACTTTTCGTGCCTAGATTTAATGTCGGGTTTCCACCAAATTGAACTCGACGAAAAGTCAAGAGACATTACATCCTTTTCTACAAGCAACGGCTCATATCGGTTTAAAAGGCTCCCCTACGGATTAAAAATAGCTCCAAACTCTTTTCAGCGGATGATGACTATAGCATTTTCAGGGTTAAACCCCTCACAAGCATTTTTGTATATGGATGATCTAGTGGTAATAGGTCGATCGGAGAGACAAATGATAAATAACTTGAAAAGCGTTTTTGATCTATGCAGAAAATATAATCTAAAGTTGCATCCTGAAAAATGTTCATTCTTTAGACATGAAGTAACTTTTCTTGGGCATAAATGTACAGATAAGGGCATTCTGCCGGATGATGGAAAATACGAAGCAATTAGGAAATATCCAGTTCCAACTGACGCAAATAGTGCAAGACGATTTATTGCGTTTTGTAATTACTACCGAAGGTTTATTAAGAACTTCTCTCTTCATTCACGCCACATTACGCGTCTGTGCAAGAAAACGTACCATTCAAGTGGACAGAAGAATGTAATAACGCATTTCTTTACTTAAAGAAAGCATTAATGCTACCAACCCTTCTACAATATCCAAACTTTGATAAGGAATTTTGTATAACAACTGACGCCAGTAAGCACGCTTGCGGAGCGGTATTAAGTCAGGAGTACAATGGCAAACATCTACCTATAGCATATGCCTCGAAAACATTCACACAAGGAGAGAGCAACAAATCAACAATCGAGCAAGAGCTCATAGCTATCCATTGGGCCATACTACATTTCAGACCATATATCTACGGAACACGTTTTCTTGTAAAGACCGATCATGGACCTTTGTCATACCTATTCTCGATGAAAAATCCAAGTTCAAAATTAACAAGAATGCGTTTGGACTTGGAAGAGTATGATTTTACAGTTGAGTATCTCAAGGGTAAAGAAAATTACGTTGCTGATGCTTTATCAAGAATAAGCATTGAAGAATTTAAAGAATTACACAAAAATGTATTAGTAATAAATAAAGTGACCACAAGGTCCGACACCAGAAAGAACGGAAAAGTAACTAAACAAAAGCATCATGAAAATATAAAAGAAAAGCCCAATATATATGAAGTCATACAATATGATGACGTTAAAAAGCTAGTAAAGTTAATATTAACTCCAGGAAGATGCTTATTGAAGCATGGAAAATTAATATTGAAGCGAATAAATGTTGAAGATCTGTGTACTAATGGGAAATTGGACCTAGGAGGATTTTTCCTAAGGCTTGAAAAAGAAGCCGGTAAGCTGAATCTTGAAAAATTAAAAATGGCACCCGATGAAGAAATTTTTAAATTTGTATCTATAAATGAATTCAAAAGAAAGGGCAATGATTATTTGAAAAAATTAACAGTAGCGCTACTGCCAAAGGTGACCATAATTGATGCTAAAGATGATAATAAAATAAAAGAGATATTAACTACATATCATGATAATCCAGCGGAAGGCGGCCACTGCGGGATATCAAGAACATTAGCAAAAATTAGAAGACATTACAAGTGGAGAGGTATGCCTTCACACGTGAAAAAATATATCAAAACATGCCTAAAATGTCAAAAAGCTAAGATAACAACACATACTAAGACACCAATGATACTGACAGAAACCCCAGCAACTGCATTCGACATCGTATTAGTGGATACCATTGGTCCATTACCAAAGACGGAAAATGGTAATGAGTATATTGTCACATTAATATGTGACCTAACTAAATATTTAGTGGCCATACCAATATCGAACAAGAGTGCAAGCACAGTTGGTTTTATTAAGAAATGAGGTAGGACATAAGTTAGACAATAGATATGAGGGCCCGTATAAGATTATAGAAATAGGTGATAACGATAACATATTATTAGAAACTAAAGGAAATAAGAAGCAGAAGGTTCACAGGAATAGAATTAAACTTTTTAATTGAAACAAGTAATTTTTTTTATCTTTTCACAAAATCATTATTTCTCAACATAATACACAAAAAAAAAAGATGAGTTAAAAACATATATCATTAAACAACGATAAGTTTGGTGCACCAATATATAAAAAGTAAAATAATAAAAATAACCAATATATAAAAAGTAAAATAATAAAAATAACCAATATATAAAAAGTAAAATAATAAAAATAACCAATATATTAAAAAAAAAAAAAATAATAATAATAAAAAAAAAAATATTGAAAAAAAAAAATAATATTTTCAAGATGATATGTAATCTGTCATTGAATTTAGACCAAGGTAACAATGAGTAAAGAATATTCATATGCTTAATAGCGTATGAACATTCTTCCAGAAAATGGAGGTGTAGCGGATATGACAGTCGCATATACCGTCATATTCATAAATGGCATAATCTCATATAACATTGTTTTGAATGAATGTACAAACCATCAAGCGGTGATCATGTTTCCTTGTTCTAACTGATATACAGACATTGAACTTAACTAATAGTGAAGCATTCTATTGTATTGTATGGTATTTTATGTTACGTTATTATATTGACCTAATTATTATATTATGCTAAGTAGACAATAATTTTACTTTAATTTTACTATATAAACCTGTAACTTTCACTTGAATAAAATATATTGAAATCTATAACCAAATTGAACTCGCCTATTTCCTTAAATGTTAAATGGCGAATATCTATCGCTTATAACTAATTTATTAGCTACAAACGATACGTATTTGGGTTGAGAAGATCGTGTGGAACTGCGTTCTATTCTAAAAAAATATTTGGTGTGTCACTTGAAAGTCTAATGAAGATAAGAGTTCTTTTACTTTTACATAAAACCATATTTACAAAAAAGCTCGCTTATCTCTACGCAAAACTTCGTTTTGGCATCGGAACGAACAGGGGAAATAAATTAGTTCCACCAAGTCATCGCTATCTCGTATCTGAGTGGCAATTCCTCCTAAATTCCGTAAGTCTTTGGAATATGCTCCCTCAAACACAACAACTCAACAGCAACGCCTCTAGTTTTAAAAAATTTCTTTTTGAACACTATGCACGATTTTAATATTGTTTAACAATTTTTAGTTCTTTAAAATTTTCTGCAATATGCTTAAACTTCTATTTTATAATTTATTTATTTATATTTGTTTTTTTGTTTACTTATATTTAATTATGAGTGATTTTTCAACTATTTTTATTAATTATGTAATACATGTAACTTTCGTCTTTATCAAAATTTGTACTAATTTAAGCGATATAAATTCCTGTACTATAACTATAAGATTGATTCTTGTTGTACTGGAATAGAGATAAATAAACTAAACTAAACTAAGTATGCGCTGTGCATACATGTATATATATATATATATATATATATATATATATATATATGTATTGATTTTAGTTCATTATGACTTAATTTTTATAGCACATACAAAAATTTAAAATTATTAATTAAAAATAATAATTGCAAACTTATGCTTTTTACGGAATAAGAATATCAAAAAATTTAAAAAATTTAATTATAAATTCTATAAAAAAACCGAATATTAAACAAAAAAAATTTTTTAATGAAAAAAAAAAATAAATTTATTCTTTCATATAACGGACCCTAGGGTAAAAGGTATCGACTGTTGATAATGTTTTTTTTTTTATTAAAAAAGGAATACTTAAAAAAAGTGAATAAAAAATTAAACGAAATATCAATATTATAGATTTTCATCATAACGCCCTGTTTCTAGAACAGGTTTTGCTTCACGTTCGTCTAAAAACAGTAACAAAATACATGCAATGCAAAAACAAAATACATGCAGTCACCCGTTTGTGCAGAGGCGAACGTGTTGTAGAAACCAGGGGTAAGTCCTTGTCTTTTCATAACTCTATGGTTTAATAAAAAATGTATTTCTAAATTATTTGAAACAGGCATTAGTGACGTAATATGGATCTTACGGTATGATTTTGAACATTCCAGACCCGCCAGGAGCTGCTCCCTGTTTTTTGATCACCCAAACAGGGAACTTTTACATATACAAGTTTGAGTGCTCGTCATTTTTTTTTTTTTTTTTATAGTACAAAAATTTGGGTCATCCTAATAAGAAGGTACAAATTTCAGTTTGTGTTAAAATGTTAATTTTTACCATTCTATAAAATATTTATTAATAGACATAATCCAATGATATTTTGGACTTAAATAGACTTTTAAGTCAATAATGTGAAACGCTGGTATTGCTTTTTCCCACAAATTACCATAAATAAAAAAAAAGTTTTGATTTTTTACGTTTTTTGCTGCCATGTCTACATTTAAAGCGGAAGAGGCTTGCCCAATAATTTAGGTATATGTTGAAGTATCTACAACCGCTTCCGCTAACTCATTGGAGGCGAGCACAATTTTTAACAGTGGGTTAAAGTTGATATTTGCCTAAAAAATGTGGCAACTTTAGAAGCGGCTGAGGGTAGAAGTACACTCAGAGAACTTCTGCTATAAATATTTGCAGTTGTTTCAGTTATAAGACAGTATCTTTATTTTTAAGTGAAAAAACAGTCATTTATAAGAGAAAAATAATTTTTGATTACAGATGTGGTTCATTTAAAAAAACAAACCACATTAAATTACTGCATTACGATTTTACATTAATTTTATGCCGTAGTTATTTTTTTTTATTTAAAAAAATAAAAAAAAATAAATCATTGTTTATATTTACTGCATATGTGATTCATTTTTTGAACAGTAAAAAACAAATGACACTGTTAGTTGAATTAACAGAAATGTAAGTCGCCCTTTTTTCAAATAAAATTTCATTTGTTTTTAACTACATTTGTAGTGGTCTTTACCTATATAGTATTCTAAGTCTACAATTAACGTTTATTTTAACATAACTCGCTTTTATATAAAAAATACTTTTCAGAATTGTGTGCACACTTTATATGTTTAGAAAGAAAATATTTATCTGGAGGTAAAAGACTGTTGGTGCTTTTTGGGGAAAAAATCGCAAAAATTTGATTTTTTTTTTTTATTTCTACTTTAAACGAATGTAGTTTTTGAGTGGAACAGGATATTGCATTCTTTTTATTTAATCAACAATTTATTTAGTTAAATAACCAATATTTTAAAAAACAAACTGACCCCGATTTCATCCCGCTATTCGCCAAAACACACTGGAACTACTGCCGAAATTCCTATTTCGGGAATATTCTATGTTCCCATCATCAGAACACGTTTTGAAAGCGGTAACAATCCCGTGCCAAAACATTCATATAAACTAGTTTACTCACTACATGAGAATTATTATATGATCTCGAAGTTAAAGATTATCACCATTGATCAAAATATAAATTGAAAAATTATTTGTTATGTGCAAGGTCTACCTGTGGTGGATATTCAATACACGTTTTTTGTTTTTTTCTCCTCCTTTTTATTTTTTGTTTCGTTTATAAACAAAACAGGGGGAGTAAACTAGACTGTACTTTGCCTTTTATACAAGTTTGATATAATTTTTATTAAAAATAAAAATTATGTTTTCTTCGACCTTTAATTGTGCAATGAAAATGAAAATTATTCAAGTTCGAGGCCATACTCTATATTTCTTTATTAGGATGTTGTCCTAACAAATAATCTATAGAGTTTTTTGGTTTAAAATTTTTTTTTTTACCCTTTCCGGAATGTGTTGATTAGGGTGGGGCGATTAGTATGGAAGGAAAAAAATCTTAATGGGCGCTTCGCGTTTCTGATTCTTGGGATTGTACTGAGCAAAAAAGTCCACTAGACCATACGTCTACGATGAAAATCGACCGTCCACATTTTGACTTTACGGCAAAAAAGCCCTATTTTGAAATTAAAAATTGACCCCTTATACGCCACCCACAAATACGATTTATTTTTTATTTATTTATTTATTTTATTTTCCATTTCCTGTACAACAAGAATAAATCTTATAATTAAAGTACAGGAATTTAATTGTTCATTAAAGACAGTTAGCAGACATTTCAATTGAGAAAACAAAAAAAAATAATATATATACATTAATCTGCTAGAGAATCTTCCAAAGAAGAGATTGATACCATAATCTTGGATAAGCTCCTCCTATTTCCTGAGATATGTCCATCCCACACATTGTTACTTTCACAAAATACGGCTAAAAAGTCAAAATGTGGAAGCTCGATTTTCACCGTAGACGTATGGTCTAGTGGACTTTTTTGCTCAGTACAATCCCAAGAATCAGAAACGCGAAGCGGCCATTAAGATGTTAAAATAGCCCCACCCTAGTGTTGATAGATCTATTTCGGGAATTTTCTAGGTTCCGATCATCGGAACACGTTTTGAAAGCGGTAACAAGCCCATGCCAAACATCAAACATTCATATAAACTAGTTTACTCACTACATGAGAACTAATATATGAGCTTGAAGTTAAAGATTATAACCATTGATCAAAAAATAAATTGGAAACTTGTTGTTATGTGCAAGGTCCACCTCTGGTGGATATTCAATACACGTTTTTTGTTTTTTGTTTTCTTTTTATTTTTTGTTTCGCTTATAAACAAAACATGGGGAGTAAACTAGACTGTACTTTTGTATTATTTTAAAAAAAGTTAACCAACAAATTTTCATTTCCTACACACAGAGAAAGATTAAGCTATTTGCCAACTGAAATTCGGTTACTACGACTCAAATTCAGTTATTACCAATTCCAGATGGTTGGTACAACTTAACATTACTTTTCACAACAAAGTTCGTTTAATTCAACTAAATTTTAGTTCCAGCACCCAAAATATTCAGAAATCTAATGTAAATATCATTGCACTAACTGAATTTATAAGTTGTTACTATTAATATACACATTTAAATTCGGTTGGCACTTTATTTCTCTGTGTGTAACAAACGTGTTTTGCACAGATTTCTTTAACTATAGATAGCTTTAATAATCTAAGGTCATATTCGTTATCTGCATCCAAAAGTCTTTTATAAATGATAGGTTTGATTTTCTTGAACTATGTTATTAATAACTTTTTAACCCAAATGCTAGTCCCATTAATTGATTTTGCCAAAAGGACATTCTCCGACTCAAAAGAAAAGGCTGCCGTTGCTCACAATGGTCACCACGGTTTAACGCATAAAATGACCAGTAATAACTGATGAAGATTGCTGGCAAATACACTTTCTGTTTACAATATTTTTAATTGTTTTACAAATTTATGTAGCAAGTGGTTCAATTGGTTTATATCTGTAATTTGTTACTGGAACAAGATAAACATTGATATTACCAAAAGTGTCGAGTGCAAAAAATACAGTTCAGGCAAAATATTGAATTTTTCATTAAGGAATAAAATATGAGCATTAAAAAGCTCTGATGTATTATTTAAATTCTAAAATTGATTGTGGCTTTCTAGGTAATGACTGAATTGGTTTATTTGGTTGTCGCAATCAAATATATTCCTAGGTTAATTGAAATTTGAATATTCAACCAAAATTTTGTTGTATTAACCGAATTTCCGTTGCTACAAGCAAAAATATTGATGGCTGCAACCAAAACATCCGGTTGGCGAAAAATTCGGTAGTCAGAAAGAATCAGTTTTCTGTGTGTATATAAAACCAATAAAGGTTTAAGTTAACACACCGCAATACAGTCAAAGAGTAAACTGGCACACGCGCATATTACAAACTGCAAACTAGACAATTCTCACAGACAGCTATGTTGCAATACCAAACCCTGTCTGCGCGTGCATTATGGATTCATGGGAACAAAGTTATTTACCCTTCTCATTAAATTAAGTCAGCGTAAGCATTTTTATATTAATTAAATTGAAGTTTCTTTTCTAATAAACTAAATGGAAGAGTCAGTTCAATTCTAGGCTGACTCGCGTGCGGAAGTTATATTTTTAAATATCTACTGAAAAACCATTTAAATTAAAATCGTGTGTGAATTAATTTAAAAGGTGAGTTGGGACCCATGGGTAGCCCAACCCATAATTTTTTTAAAGCATGGCTATAGCCGTGCTTAACTTTTATAAAATTGTAAACAAATAAATTCGATCAGATGCAATTTGATTAGTACATTTTTCGGATAAAATTTTATACACAAAACTAAAAAATATATGCTACCGAATTAATTTTTTTTTTCACGGGTAAAAAATAAGAAAATCTTGATATTGGCGTGCCAAATCTAACAATCGTATTAAAAATTAAAAGTTTTCTAGATAACTAAACTATTTTAAATCTCTAAATTATAACTTTAGTAAAACTTAGCTTTTAATAGTTTGTTTTACTACACAATGCCATCTCATATTATCAATTGTTTCTGTTTCTTTTGCTATGGCAAACTAATTGACTACCTTATCGTATACGTAATATTAATTAACAAATAATATTGCGTATACGCTACCTATTGAACATTACTATAATACTACATTTATATTATTCTTAAAACTACTTATATACAGTGTTGCCAGGTTTAACGATTTATCGTCATTTTGACAATTTTTGGTACCCAAAACAACTAAATGACGATTTTTGCTTCCAAATTGACGAATTTTTGACAAAAGTTTAATATGTCCGCAAAACATATTTATTTTTGTGAAATAAACAGACCTCGAATAAATACAACTTTAAAAGACAGAAAATAAGTTTTGAAAAATAGGCCAATAATATAAATAAAGTGTACCAAAGTGAAATTTTAGATGTTTAAAATATATATTTGAAAAATAGAAAAACGACCAGTAATAAATTATTTTTGAATAATACTAATTTGTATTTAGATATATCAAAACCGAACCCAAAATGAAATATATGAAATAATCAAGAATTTCAGAATCTATTGTTTTTCACAAAACTGATGATGTTTTCTTCACAATGTCAAAGAAAAATTTCTTAAACTTTATGAAAAAGCTTCATAGTTTTAATGAAACTGTTTTAATAGTATGAAATTTTGTAATAAATAAAATGAAATTTTTCCTTAAATTATATGAAAAACTGCACTAATTTAATGAAAGGTTTTAAAAACTGCTTTAAATTAATAAAATGTTTTAATTGACTAGTTTCAGTGACATTTAAAGGTTTAATGCAAAAATTCATTGATAATATGCAGAGAATTCTGTCACTGTATGTCATCATATAAAGAGTCCGCCATCTAACTTTTTTTTCAACTAGTGCTTATTTCTTGAATGGTAACACTTAGCTCATGTCTGATTTGACAGATAATTAGTTTTTTTCTTCCGCTGAACGAATATGGTTGTGTATACGCTTGAACAACGCTGGGAAATTTTGCGACATTACTTTGAAAATCATGGTAATGTTGCAGAATGTGTGAGCAAGGAGTGGCCGTTACAGTCAATGGCGATCGTTATCGGGCCATGTAAAACGAATTTTTGTTTCACAAAAGCTGAAGAGGAGGATATTGGCAACATTTAGTTTCAACAGGACGGCGCTACGTGCCACACAGCCGAAGCTACACTCGACGTTTTGCGCCCTGGTTTTGAAGATCGCATGATCAGCCGCAGAGCTGATGTCGTTTGGCCACCTCGGAGGTGCGATTTAGCTCCGTTGGACTATTATTTGTTGAGTGCTGTCAAAGATAAGTGTTACGCCAACAAGCCAGAGACAATTGACGCTTTAACGGACAATATTCGTGAATCCATTGGTGAAATACAGCTGGACACAATCGATAATGTGCTTAAAAATTGGACCGATCGTGTAGGCTACTGCATGGCCAGCCGAGGCAGCCATTTAAATGAAATTATTTTCCATTATTAACCGGAAGGATTGTACTTTCAAATAAAAAAAGAAATTTGAGAAAATATTCAGTAGTTTTTTTTATAGCATTTTCAAAAAAAAAAAGTTATTTGGCGGACCCTTTGTAAGGCGATTTGAATTTGATCATAAATTTTAATTCGTTTGTGGAAGTCCAAATTTAAGAATTACAGAAAATAACATTGTTTAAGAATTTCCAAATTTTTAAAAAGAATTTAAGATTTAAAAACTGAGCTACTGAAATGTTAACAATTTAAAAGTGACATCGTTTTCAACTATCGTGACTTTCGAAGTTTAAGCCATTAAAAAGTTGAAATCGTATCGATAGCATGTTAGCACTTGAAATGTGAATTACAGTATTGTCTTTTATAAAAAATAGTTTTTATTTTGACGTTTTTTTAAAATATGATGACGATTTTGACGATTTTTTCTTAAAAATTCGACGATTTTATTATCATCAAAACTGGCGACACTGCTTATATACAATTTTCAAATTCCATACAAAAAAACTAGAAGTTTTCAAAACCTAAACTCACAATATTATTACATTAAAAACTACCTAAATTAACTGAAAACACAATTAAGACATGGACTACTTATTTTCCATTATATTCAACAGATTTTGATATTTATTTTTAAACATTGTTTAAATAAACGAAACAAGTAGTAAAAACAACAGAAACTGTTTTAAAACAACCTTTAATATTTAGCAATACGTATACAAAATAAGATTTTCTTCCTGTGTTTTTGAAATATAATTTTTTTTTTTGTGATTACAAATCACAACACATGCACAAGCCAATGTTAGTATGTTTGAGATTCCTGTAAATTCAATTGACATAATTTTGTATTTAAACAAACTCTTTGTGTAAAAATGTTTATTGGAATTATTGGACTTTTTTTTTAAATAGGAAATTCAATATTTAACTGTCAATATTTAACTACTCCCAAAAGAACGTATATTTCTACAGTTTGAAAAATTTGAAAAAGTATTTCTATGAATTTGAATAAATTCTTCATTTGAAAACAAGCTGTACCTACCTTTATAAATAAACTTGAATTGGTAACAGAAACATAATTGTGAGTGTACTACACTCAAAATAGTGTGTAATTTAAATTAACTGAAATTGTAATTTAACTCAAATGATAAATCACTCTTAAATCCGGTCTACTTAATTTTCATTTGAATCAAATATTTCTTGTTATTTCTTGTTATTTATTTTTAAATATCATTTAAATAACTAACAAATCAGCAAGAACAAAATAATATTAAGTTAAAAATAAATGTTCAAATTTTAACTACAGATCAGTAAAACTAAAAGTTATATTCAGTTATTTGAAATTATTTTTTTCAGTTTTTTTGTTTCTCTTTTCTACATAATGTATAAATACACACATTGGATTAAACTTTTTAAATTTCTCTGAAATTTGAATTGAAATAAGTTTGTGTATAAACAAAACAGTGGTGCGCCCCGGTAGGGTAGTTGGTAGCGTGCTGGCTTATCTGTGAGGAGGTCGTGGGTTCGATTCCCAACAGAAGCACTGGTCTGTTTTCGCTACAACGCGCCGAAGGCCTTAGTAGCTAGCGCTCGGTTGGGGATAGTAGTATAAAATTTGTAATTATATGATTATTAAGTATTAAAAAAAAAATAATTGACAAAAACTTTTTTTAAATATTTTTTTAAAAAAAAATAATTTCAATTTATAAAAACTGTAACGGTAACAAATAAACTACAATATTCCGTTTTTGTTGTTAATTTTTATGAAACTTTAAATAAATGAAAATAATAAATAAAACTAAAAAGAATCTGTAAATGATAGAAATTATTTTGAACAAATGTATAAGAAAGTTGAAAAAAATATTAACTTGGGCGTGGGTATAGTACTGGTGCCCTTCTTCTTGGTCTAACAGATTCTGTTAGAACATTTTTGGATAACGGTAAAAATGTAGTTCTTCTTTCATTGGATTTGTCAAAAGCTTTTGACCGGGTGATACACTCGAAGCTTATAGACAAGTTGTACAACTTGTTTAATTTTTCCTCACAAGCTTGTAAACTTATAACCTGTTCCTTTCTGATAGAAGTCAATATGTATCAATTGGTGAATCTTCTTCTGTGACAAAACCAATAACAAGTGGTGTCCCGCAGGGATCCATTATTGGTCCACTACTGTTCATGATTTACTTAAATGATCTGCTACACTCATAATAATCTATAGGTAAAATACACGAAAACCGTTGTTCATTTTACGAAAGTTTTGGTTATTTTGACATTACGAAAAAATTTGTAGAATATACAAATCACATTTCGTAAAGTTTTGTAAAAACTTTTTTTAAATAAAAATGTGGTGCATACCTTACGGGTTTATTTTAAAATTAAAAAAAAAAATGTAATGGTGCCACACCAGAATCGAACTCACGATATCAGTGACGTCCTGCTGTGTTGAAGTAGACCCCTCTACCATTTGCACCAAAGTAGCTGATGCAATACAGCAAACTAAAAAGGAACTTAATTCGAAAATATTATGAAATTTTTATGAAAACTAGAAAAATATGCTACAAATATTTAATGAAAAAGGTAAAATGGCAATTAAATATTTTTATTATGTTTATTGAACTAAATAAAATAATATATTTTTTTTATAAATATATCAAATAATATATTAAAAAACAAAATAAAAAAGTAATAATAATAAAAAACTTAAACAAAAATTTCAAACTAATTGCATTTTATTATTAAATATTTTATCTTTTCAAATATTTGTTTTATTGAATTTCATAATAAATCCGGCAAATAAAGTGGAAGTAGTGTTTTCGGGTCCTCTTTAACTTGTTTTAGGATCCTCTTTATTAAACAAAATACAAAATATTCATTTGTGTCAAAACACAAAAATAGTAATAATGAAATAAAAAAATAAAACATAGAAATTTAAAAAACATTAATAAACAAAAAAAAATATAAAAACTAAAAAAAAAAAAAAAAAAAAATTGTTCTGGCCAGGAATTGAACTCGAAACCTTCTGATTGCAAATCCGACCTCTAACCATATCAACATCCATATGTAATATTTGTAACATTACAAATTTTTGTACAATGTACTAAAAAAATATTACGAAATCATGTTTGTATTTTTTACGAAATTTGTAAATTTATATAATTTGTTTTATACAAAAGTTTTGTAATATAAACAAAATGTTTGTACATTCTACGAAAAAAAAATTACGAAAAATATATTTGTATTTTTAAGCATGGATTATTATGAGTGTAGCAATAGGGAATAGTATATCCTGTCAGTTTTACGTTTATGCAGATAATGTTCAATTTCTTTGCTATTCAGATGCACAGTTTGTAGATGTCTTGGAGGAAGGTGTGAATTTTATAATGCGTGAAGTCTTGTCTTGGTCTTGGTCTTCAAGCAATGGTTTTGCTGTAAATCCAAGCAAGACAAAGTTAATGGGTTTCGGTGTCGTTGATCATACGATGAACGTTACTCTCAATGGTATGAGAGTTGATTTTGTAGACAAGATGAAGTGTCTTGGAGTTTTAATTGATAATCAGTTAAGTTTCTCATCGCATATTTATAGTGTTTCTTCGAGAATATCATTCTTGTTGAGAAGATTATACTCTCTTGATATATATCTGCCTCTTTCAATTAGAATGCGTGTTGCTAATGCCTTGTTAATGCCTCATATATTATATTGCTTTGAGGTATTTTCTGGTACCACAGATGGTGAATTTAGTAGGTTTACTAGGATTTTCAATCGAATTATTAGATATGTGTATGGCCTAAGACTTCGGTCCCATGTCACCCCGTATGTGGTCCAATTTCTTGGGTGCTCTTTTAGTAAGTATGTAGCTATGAGGTTGTTGATATTCTTCTACAAGGCGATGGCAAATGGCTTCCCAGACTATATAGTAAACAGTTATATTTTATCCCATTCGGAAAGAAACCCACAATTTGTATATCCAATACATCACACGACTATGTTTAAGCGACCATTTCAGATTAGGCTTTCGAGAATATGGATTGATTTACCTATACAACTGAGAAGTTCTAGTTTTTCATCACAGGTCTTTAGGCAAAAGCTGAAGGATTATGTGGCTGTTCATGATTTGTAATTTTTTGTGTTCGCTGTCTTTTTTATCTCTCTCAACTTTTTTTATTTTTTATTAAGATGTAATTTTTTAATTAAAAAAATGTTTTTTTTTTATTATTTATGATAGTTTTAAGATATTTATTTTTTATATAGAAAATATTGTTAATTAGCTTGTGTTATAAAGTAGCTTTTAATAATCATATATGGCCCTAAAGGCTTGGGTTATGTAAATTGGAGAGAATAAATTCTATATTTATTATGAAAAAAAAAAAAAAAAAAAAAATTACTGCATGTTCCTTCAGTTTTAACTCAACTGAAAACTTTTTTTTTTAACTACAAATAGTAAACTACATAACATTTTAAGTGTAGTTTTTGATTCTAGTATAAATCAGGTATAAGATAACGATATTATCCAACTCAACATATAGTGGCACATGACATTTTATAATAAAACGTGTTGCTAAAAGTGAAACATATTTTTTTTTTGTGGTTTCTATTTAACCTATAAATAAGACCTTGACTGTTCAGAGTATGTATTTCCCTTAACATTCAACCAAAAGTAGGCAGCACTAATTTAATACGAAATACCAAACAAATTCTTCTAATAAACTACAAATCTCTAATCTATTTGGCAAAACTATTTAAAAACGTTTTTTGTTTGAACCCAAACGAAATCGAATTAACCCACAACCACAATGGGCAAGAATTGTAAAACAATTAATAGACTTAGATTTTTGGACTTGAGGTAAAACAATATTCTAAACAAAGAAATACAAATTGTATAAAATTTAAATCGAAAAATGGATAAATCGATTTGTATCTGATCGAATTTAATTGTATAAAATTTGTTAAGCCTTTAACGGAGTTTTGGTCTTATATAGTTGTATACAGCGGCGTACCTAGTATTTTGTTTCGGGGGGGGAGGGGGGGGGGGGCCCAATTTTTGTTTTTTAAATTTTTTTTTGTTTGAAAAGCATATAATTTTGGTTTAAATTTATTGATCTAAAAACACAATTTATATTTTTTTTTATTAAAACAAAAAGTTCAGCTTCGGCTTTGGCCGAACATTGATATTATGGCCGAAGTTCGGCTTCGGCCGAAAAAAATGAGTTCGGTCGGACACTAATATTTTGTATCTGTTAAATAAGTTTTGAATGGGAAAGTTACCATTGACGGTATACCCAGTTATGATAGCAATTTTGAAGCAAAAATGTTTTGACATGTCTTTGTTTTTTTAGTTTTTTTATATCTACAAACAAGTTTTTTGTGAAATATTTAACAAATTTATGTATCAATTAAATAATTTTATTTTGATTTTTAAAGTGAGCTATCATATTAATTAAGATCCTTATATACTCTTAAAATTTAATTCAACGATTTTTTTCATAAAAGTGTCAATGTCAATGTCAGGTTCAACCTTTTCTCCAGGCACCGTAAAAATTATTCCTTTTTTCATAAAAGCCAGATGATAAAAGTTATTTTTTGATTTTTATTTTTTCGAGCAAAAGCTAAAATTATTTTTTGATTTCTATTTTTTCGAGCAAAAATAAAAGTTTTTTCTGATTTTTATTTTTTCGAGCAAAAATAAAAGTTATTTTTTGATTTTTATTTTTTTGAGCAAAAATTACGACACCAAAAAATAAAAAAAGTTTTTCATATAGAGCAAATTAACAATATAAAATACTTTGTTCAATTGACACATAAATTAACCACTGACGAGTTCCAGGAGGGGGACGAAACTGCGGCAGTCTGGTGTATCCCTTGTGTCCGTAAAATTTTTCAATAAAAATGTTTTCTCTTCTTCCTGTAAAGAGACTAACTAAAGTAATATTCTACAGTAATTAATATAAAAAAAAAAAAATTAATTACGATTGTCATTATCTGACGGTTGCAAAACACTTTCTAACAAAAAATTAAAGTTATTTTTTGGTTTTATTTTTTCGAGCAAAAATAAAAGTTATTTTTTGATTTTTATTTTTTCGAGCAAAAATAAAAGTTATTTTTTGGTTTTTATTTTTTTGAGCAAAAACAAAAGTTATTTTTTGATTTTTAATTTTTCGAGCAAAAATAAAAGGTTTTTTTTGATTTTTATTTTTTCGAGCAAGTATAAAAGTCATTTTTTGGTTTTAATTTTTTTTTGTACCAAAAATAAAAGTTATTAGCTTTGTAATTATGATTTTTCAGTGATGATAGATATACATTTTTTAAGTATCTAACTACAAGGCAAACATCTCTATTTGTACGAGCAGTGCGCCAATTTTTGAAATTAAATTCGTCATTTTTAAAACAAGAATTCTTCAAAAAAATCGTCATATTAAAAATAAGTTTTACTGATTATAAAACTCGAAAATATTACAAAAGGCAACCATAAAATTTATATATTATATATATATAATATAATTGCGTTATTTGTTATTCATTCGTTATAAAAATAAAAAATTATAACTTATGGAATTTCAACTCAAGAAATATCAAAAATAACTTTTATTTTTGCTCGAAAACATAAAAATCAAATAATAACTTTTGCCCGAAAAAATAAAAATCAAAAAATAACTTTTAATTTTGCCCGAAAAAATAAAAACCAAAAAATAACTTTTATATTTGCTCGAAAAAATAAAAACCAAAAAATAACTTTTATTTTTGCTCGAAAAAATAAAAATCAAAATATAACTTTTATTTTTGCCCGAAAAAATAAAAATCAAAAATAACTTTTATTTTTGCTCGAAAAAATAAAAATCAAAAAATAACTTTTATTTTTGTTCGAAAAAATAAAAATCAAAAAATATTTTTTATTTTTGCTCAAAAAATAAAAATCAAAAAAAACTTTTATTTTTGCTAAAAAAATAAAAATCAAAATTTTAAAAAGCAATGCATTTTATTATAGACTAGCTCATAAGGATCAAAATGGTATGCTTTAAACAGTTTTCCGACATTTACTTCTAATTGCTTTTTTTGTTTAAAAATTTGGAAATAACTGTTATTTTCGGTCCCTGCTTTTCTCGATACACTGATGCAAGAGCTAGAGCACCAAGTCTAGCTTCACCCATAGAATTACTTAAATATGTTTTCACTCTTTTAGGGTGGAAAAACTTCTCTCCGCGGATGCAGTTGTAACAGAAATTACTATCAGTAAATGTAAAAACATGTAAGCGTTTGGAAAAATTCATTTATTACATACTAACCAAAACAAAAATAAAATATAAAATCGAAAATATTTCGGGGGGGCTTTGGCCCCCAGGGCCAATTAAAGCCTGATTCAATACCTTTCCAACGAGCTATCACTCGTTGCGATCGCTTTAGCAGTTTTTTTTAAAACAACTTTCAATGAGGTCCCTTATGAAGAATTCTTCAATTTTGTCACATGACAGTGGTGCACACCACCACTAAACCAGTCACTATAAAAAAAAAAAAATATGTAGGTACATTATTTTTTGCTGGGCAATCGATTGAGACTATTTATTTTAAAATCGGAGAGGGGTCGTCCAAAAGGTGATCGCTTTCATATGGAATTGCTCTATATAAAAAAAATATATAATGCATAATTATGAATAAAATTTTAAAAATAAAAATAATTTTTTTTTTTTGTTTTTTAAGTTAGGAATTCATGTTTTTATTTCTTTGTTTTTATATAAAATAAATATGATAAAAAAAATTATAAAGGGTGGTTAAATTGTAAGGGCCGATGTTGAATGTGAACCACACCTAAACGCCAAGTTTTTTTCCGAATTTTATTTGACATTTCTCTATTTCAGACTTACTCAATTTGAACCATGGAGAGATACACAATCCAACAACGTGTTAAAGTTATCCAGACTTATTATGAAAATGGGCGTTCAAATCAAAATGCATATCGTGCACTTCGTGATTTTTTTGGTCAATTTGATCGTCCAAATGTGCGTACAATCGCAAAAATCGTGGAAAAATTCGAGCAAACCGGGTCTGTAGAAGATGTGAGAACAGCAGTGCATGCTCGTACAGCTCGTACTGCAGAAAATATTGCTGCTGTTCGCGATAGTGTGGCTGAAGAGCCGTCCACCTCAACTCGTCGTCGTGCCCAACAATTGCACCTCTCACGCTCGTCGTTGATGAACATTATGCATAAAGACTTGCATTTACACGCTTACAAGGTGCAATTGGCTCAAGAACTAAAGCCTCTTGACCATTCCAAACGTCGTGAATGGGCAGAATGGTGGCAAGAAATGGCAACAGTGGATGATCAATTTTCGAAGAAAATCATCTTCAGTGATGAGGCACATTTTCACCTCAGTGGATTCGTCAATAAACAGAATTGCCGCATTTGGGCGAATGAGAATCCAAGAGTGATTGTCGAAAAAACCAATGCACCCACAAAGAGAGACTCTTTGGTGCGGTTTATGGGCTGGCGGCATCATCGGGCCGTATTTTTTCCAAAATGAGGCCGGTCAGGCAGTTACTGTGAATGGTGTTCGCTATCGTGAGATGATAACGAACTTTTTATGGCCCGAATTGGAAGATATGGATGTGGACGATATGTGGTTTCAGCAGGACGGTGCCACTTGCCACACAGCTAACGAAACAATGGCTCTTTTGCGCAACAAATTCAATGGCCGTGTTATCTCACGTAATGGCGATGTCAATTGGCCGCCAAGATCATGTGATTTGACACCGTTGGACTTTTTTCTTTGGGGTTATTTGAAAGAAAAGGTGTACGTCGATAAGCCAGCAACAGTTCAAGAGCTAAAGGATGAGATAATTCGGCACATTAACGGCATAGAACCTCCATTATGCCTCAGCGTCATCGAAAATTTGGACCATCGGATGGAGGTGTGCCGCCGTGGTCGCGGCGCCCATTTGGCCGATATTTTGTTCCATACATAATTGAGTAATACCAATATATCATAATAAAATAAAATTACAATAATTTCCTAAATAGTTTGTGCTTTATTCAAAATCAACATCGGCCTTTGAAATTTAACCACCCTTTATTAATAATATAAAAACAAATACATTTACAATATTTTATCTGGCTTTTCAGAAATCATAATACAAAATTAAGAAAAACCCGGTTTTTAATATATTCGGGAAGTGCGTTACGAATTTTTCAATAAATTTGGTATATCGTCCATATTGTTTTCAAAACTCAGGTTTAACCTTTCTATATCATAATACGCGATGTTATAACATCCCGAATATATCAAAACCCCGTTTTTTTTAATTTGTGCAAAGATATCTCAAAGTAGTGAAAAGATATTGGGAAGGTTAAACCTGAGTTTAAAAAACACAAAGAAGGAATTTCAAATGACGTAAAAAATTTTTGTGAAAAAGTAGTGCTATAACTTCCCGAATATAACAAAAAAATGAGGTTCTCTAAAATGTATGTTAGGATAGATATATCGAAACCCTAATGCGATGGAAAAATTCAAATGACAGAATCAGATTCAGCGGACCTCAAGCCTTTAGGAAAGTATACTTTAGGCATGTGTAGCATAAATTTTAAATTTTCTACAGGTAATTTTTAAAAAAATGTTTCTAAAATCGGAAATATAGTGCTTTCAAACTTTATACTCATTTTCGGTGTTCTTTTGTTTTTTTGACAATACTTAGTGCTACGAATTTGTTTACGAAGCTCTCGGTAATTAAATAATGCCTTCCAAAACTGCTTCTAAGTAAGCACTACTTTCTGCTTGGATGGATGTCATGATACAATAACAATTTTATTGAAGTTACCAAGAAAGTGAATTTAAGCTAATACCGATTAGGTATTTTATATGGGGACTAACGGCCTGTTTTTGTAATACGTGTCACTTAAAAAATTCGTGTACATGAGTGAAGAAATTGATTTTGGGGTTTTGTATCGCAAGTGTCACATTGAATTGAGTGAAAACGTAAGAGTTGTCGTTTTCGTCTCTTTTTTGGTCTCCGCATTACGATTTTAAACGTCACAAACGTCAAAAACACTATCAAAAACCATGGCAATTGACACGATCATTTTTATTTGTAAATGATTTTGTTATTTTTTTATACAAATTATATTTTTATCACCACTTTTATTGTTTTCTAAACAAAATAAATATTTTTTTTTCAAGCAAAAATCTGCAGATTTTGTTTATATTTCATTTACAGTGTTGTGTTGCCATCTACCAACGAAAACTGAGTTATTTGTATATGAAAAAAAGTAAACAAAATGCGAAAAACATTATGTTGGCAATCTTACTGTTTGACAAAACATTTACGTAATCAAACGTAAGTTTGATTACTCATTTCATTACGTATTCGTTCGGGTGTCACACGTTCGTGTGTTAGTATACACGTCTTGTAAAAACAAGCCGTACATATGACCACAACTATGGGCATTATGTCTATTTTGTACTGGACTTTTATCCGTGAAATATTTGCTCATAATCCATTAAATATGAGGGTAGTGGGGATAAAATAGCGTACTTATTCATTGACTTCGAATTCTGGGAAACCGAAAAGGCCCAACTACGAATAAAATCTATTTAATGAATGGGAATAATTTTATTAATTTAAACATTTTAATTAATGAATTAAATATTTAAAACTAGTTGCGCTACATATATTCTATAATTAATGACTTTGTGAGCGATAGCTAAATTTATTCAGTTTTGAATTTTGTAAAAACTAGTTGAGTTTACAAGTCTATTCGTATCTCCCAAGCAAAAGAGTATTATCTGCCCCATTGTGTAACCAAAAGAACATACTACCTACATATGGTGCATATATAACATTGACAATTGACCTATGAGTGTAAGAGTAATTGTGAGAAATGTTCATTGTTACACTCAAAATAATAAATACACACAGAGAAAAAAAGTGACAACCGAATTAAAAAGTGTATATTCATATTAACAACTTATAAACTTAGTTAGTACAACGACATTAACATTGGATTTCTTAATATTTTGAGTGTTGCAATAAAAATTCAGTTAATTTAACCGAATTTTGTTGTGAAAGCAAATGTTAAGTTTTACCAACCGACTGAAATTCGTATTAACCGAATTGGAGTCGCAGTACCCCGAATTTCAGTTGGCAAATAGCAAAATTTTTCTCTGTGTGTATGTTTGTTTTTTAATGATTACCCATATTGAGAACTTCAAAAATATTTTCAATTTTTTTTTGTATAACATGAATAACATTTTGTGCTTAACGATGACGATGTTTAGGTATGCTAAATCGGGGGCTTTGTATTGTAATGGTAAGCGCGTTTGACTGTGACACAGTTGGTCCCGGGTTCGATTCCCGGTGACGACAACATAAATTTAGAAAAATAATATGTATGAGTTTTGTATTCCTCATATGTATCGCAGCGCCCACCTTCGGTGTTGCCATAGCACGTAACCCCACCGAAGTAAAATAATGAATCAAAAGTTCGCCAGTTCTCCATCAGGTGGTGAGCAAAAACTGTTCTAAGACTTATCATCTCGCGCAATTAGTGTGTTGCCATTTTTGAAGCCATTCATCTTTTCTCATGTTTCACCTCTCTACTATCCCCTTTCCAAAGAAAGCAACACACTAATAAATAGGAAGAATTTCCTAAGTGTTGCATTTCTTTAAAAAAAATACACTTTTTGCTTCGAATAAGTTCATTAAATTTGCTTTTATGACTTTAGTTTGTACTTTTCCGTCGTCACAGAATCACTGTAAAATGTGATTTTTTTGAAAATGTGCCTTATATTCATCGATATATTCTGAACCGATTGACCAATCAAAGATCCTATTATACATATTTGTTCGTCATCTCAATACTTTTGGGTACCAAGAACGACCCAATCGGACATTCTAGCTCGAGATATGATTTATTAAGTGAAAAAAGGTGGAAAAAAATAAAAAAATTACAATATCTCAAACATAAAAAAAAATTTAACCTTAATTTTCGAATTCAGCGGGAGAAAATACATAAGGAAAATCACCTCTGATTAAATGCACATTTTCCGTGTAAACTAGAGCTATTAACTCTGAATCTGACGCCTGGTATGAATCACGGGGCTTATCGATTGAATTGGAAACATTGCAAAAATGAAGTAAAACTCAAGCTATGATGTTTGTCGTCAACTTAATTAATGGTAGTATTGAATTTGAGACATCAAAACACAATTTTAAATATTTTTGGTTTGAAAATAGCAAAGTATTATAAATAGTGTAATATTTTTTGTAATTTATATTAAAGACATTAGAAATAAATGAATAAAACCAACACACAACTTTTCACGAACCAGCTATATGGGAATTAATTTTTCTGTTAATACATCTCCCAAGTCTAGTTAGTCAATTTTGTTTACATTTGGATCTGAAAGTTAAAAACTGTGTGCAAAAAAAATAAAATGAATAAAAAACTCTTGTAAGTTTTAAGTAATTTTTTTAAATTTTCGCCTTTTAAATGGCCATAAATTCTTTTGGTGAAGACTTTTCGACGGGAAACTTTATTTACATACAGTCAACCGAATTGTGTCCATCGTTCCTCTCAACTCATAAAGCCTTGAGAAGTAAATCTATCTAAAGGCAGTTTCCGCAGGTGTCGAAAATTTTTAAAGTAGAACATAGAGTATCGGACAAAACATTTGCAACTTACATTCAAAATTTAAGTTTTGGCCCATAAAACTAATTTGTTCCCACTTTTCATAGTTTTTTTTTTTGGTAGGTCATGGTATTTGTTATTTCAGTAACAATTTTACAGATATTTTGGGTTTAGTTATCCGGAATTTGAATTACTAAAGTGTATTATGTGCAAATAGTTATTGTTTTGACGAGACAAAACAATTGCAACTCCTAAGGTTTCTGTTGTTAATAGATTAAAAGCCGGTTTGTTTTGTTTTGTTTTGATCACATTCGCAGTTTTTTGGTTTAGAGTCACATTTTGCATTAGTTGCAAAACTATTTGTAAAGAAACACAAGTCGGAAAAATGTTCCGAAATATCGATAATAATGTCATCAGATAAATTCGGAGAATAATTACAAAGGCGTATTGTGCATGATATCAACAAAGGAATTTTTCAAAAAGAACTATTTATTAAATATAAAGCGCATAAATCATCAATTTCTCGAATTTTATCGCGTTTTCAACAAACTTAATCTGTGGAGATGATCAGCAAAGGAGGTCGGCCACGAAAAACTGACCAAAGAACAGACTCATTAATAGTGAGAGATATTAAAAAGTTTCCTTTTAAATCGGCTCCGAAATTGGCAAAAGAATTAAAATTACCAGTAATCGCAACAACCATTTCACGACGTTTCGTTGACGCTGGTTTGTTTGCCTATCGGCCAGCGAAAAAGCTGATCATATCTAAGCGTAAAAAATTTAAATGGCTGCAATTTGCTCCAGACCATGTTAGTTGGATAGTGGACCAGTGGAAAAACGTTCTTTTCAGCGGCGAATCAAAATTTAATATTATGGCCAGTGATGGTATAACTCATGTCAGAAGGGCCAAAGGAAAACGAGTTCAAAAAGAGTTTTGTGTAAAGACGGTGAAGCATGGAGGTAGCCGTGTCATAGCATGGGGATGTTTTTCTGCCAATGGGTTGGGCCAACTTCACCGTATTAATGGTATAATGGATAGATGGGTTTACAGAAACATCCTTGGGGGTGTTATGTTGCCATATCCTGAGTGGGAAATGCCGTTACGTTGGACATTACAACAAGATAACGATTTCAAACCCACCTTGAAGGTGGTAAAATCATGGTTTAGACAACAAAGTGTTAATGTAATGCAATGGCCACCTCAATCACTGCATCGAAAACCTTTGGTCAATTGTGAAACAGAGAATTGATTGCAATAACGTCCATAATACCGAATATTTTTTCAACCGGATTCAGGATACATGGTATGGTATACCAAGGGATACAATTAATCATTTAATAGAGTCCATGCCGCTACCATGCAAATCTGTTTTTGAAAATAAGGGTTTCGCTACGAAATATTAAAAAAATAAAAATAGTTAAACATGATATATTTTAAAGTTGCAATTGTTTTGTCTTGCTGAAGTAGTGACAATGTTCATTTAAGGTTACAAAGAATTCGAAATATTGAAAAAACTTCAAATAATGTTGATTTAAAATTGTTCGTCAAGTTTATTTTATTATATAAATAAAATTTAAATTAAAATAACACAATCCCACGATTTTTTTTTAGAGCTGATTATGAAATTTGTATGATAGTTGCAAATGATTTGTCCGATACTCTATATTGATTTCGATATTCGGCCGATAACAAAATTCTTCTGAAAATTGAAATTGGTTTGTTCATTTCTCGCTATGCGTTCTCTCCGATCATAATGAAATTTGGATATGTGATAACAAAAAAAAAAAATAAGGAATATGTATTTTTTTTTAGCGGAATCAAAAATGACCCCATTGCGCGGCTTAGTTCGAACTGTTTCGGAGAAGTTTTCGGCAAATGGGGTACCAAATGAAGGAGGTTTTGGAGACGCATTAACTGGTATACGAAATGTGTCCTATAACTTTTTAATATTTCTGTTATTCAAAAAAATTGTTTTATGTGATACTTAAACCTTATAGTTGAAAAAATATGCATACTAATGCCTATTAAATTTAATAGACGCTTTTAAGCGAATTATTCCAAGGAGCTTTTTAACATACATTTTAAATATATTAAACAAATGGCAACCCTTACACATTACATATACAATATTGGTATCAAAACGTTTATTTTCTCGATTACATCAAAGCTGCGTTTAAAAAAAAAAATTGAATTTCATTAGTTTCAGACATGTTTACATACAAAAACCTATTAACTTTTTTTTCTTTATCGCTTGTAAAAATTTTATCAAGATCGGAGAGAACCCATTGGCAGACTCACTTTGTAAGAGTAAAAATTAAAATCATGTTTTGTTACACTGCAAACTTATTGTTTTTTTTTCAGTGTTCAAATTTATATAATGATCTGCTTTTTGTAATACTAATACATTAACACATATTGCTTAGGTGGATGTGTGTATATTTAAAATCTAAGAACTGGAGTCTTAAACAAATACCAAATGTTGAACTTTGAACATACGAAAATTGAGATAAATTTACAGTTTTTTTTTTTTTTGTTATACAAGGCAAGATGGATTTTGTTTCATTCGTATCTAGTAGATTTTTAAACAAGAAGTAAATTTTTTTTTTCTATTCTAAAAGATAATCAAACTGATTTACACTAAATGTACTACATACACATACATGTTGAGTAGAACTTGATTTATTTTGTTCCATTTAACCTTCACCCAAGTTAAAAAAGTAAAATATTTCTTTATTTCAAATAGAGTTTTCTGTTTTTTATTATCTCTCTTTTGTTTCAAATTTGTATTTCAAACCTAGTTCAAGGTTTTTGGAGTTTTACGCAGCAACCAAAGTGATACGAATTCGCAAAAAACAAAAAAAAAAACATAATAAATCTAAAAGTGAAATTCAAATGTATACACAGAAAATTTTCCCAAAATGCAAATGTTGAGCATAATACACACTCATTTGTATCTCTGGTGACCCCAATTCAATGAAATTTTTTTTTATTATATTCTATGTCATATTTCTATGAAATTATTATGCATAAAAGAATTTAGTTTCTTTACAAAAACATGTATGCGAGTATTCATATAAAATTTTAATTCATATTTCAATACATTTTAGCTAAATCATATTTAAGCCTTAAAACTGTATTCATAAACGAATATTAGCTTAAATTATCTATAAGTTTGATATAATTTTTATTAAAAATAAAAATTATGTTTTTTCGACCTTTAATTGTGCAATGAAAATAAAAATTATTCAGGTTCGAAGCCATACTCTATATTTCTTTATTAGGATATTGTCCTAACAAATAATCTATAGAGTGAATATCTACCAAAGGTAGACCTTGCACATAACAAACAAGTTTTCAATTTATTTTTGATCAATAGTGATTATCTTTTACTTCGAGCTCATATATTAGTTCTCGTTAAGTGAGAAAACTAGTTTATATGAATGTTTGATGTTTTGCATGGGATTGTCACTTCTTTCAAAACTTGCTCTGATGATGGTAACCTAGAAAATCCCGAATTATAGCTGAAAGGGGTCAATTAATAAATTTGAAAACAAAAGCTGTATAGATTATTTGTTAGGACAATATCCAAATAAATAAATATAGAATATGGCCTCAAACTTGAATAATTTTTCGTTTTTAAATTATCTATTTTTAACATTGTATATGAATCATGAATTTGATCTTATATTCTACACAAAATTTTGAAAATTAATTATGTATTGCTGGAAATATTTTCTTCTGACACGAATAAATGATAAATTTAAAATATTAGGGGAGAGGCCCCCTAAGATGCTTTCTGTTATTGTTGTCAAAAATAGTATAGATGCAGTTTTCTATGCATACTCGAAGGTAAAATATATGCCAGTTTTTTTACTGCAGAGGCGAAATAATTTTTTTGTTCGAAAAGTTCTTGAACACAATTTGATTGTTATCTAAATTTGTGATTTCGCACAGGTATATATCTATTTTTCGCATTACGATATTCTTAAAAGATTTTATTGATATTTTGCTTTTGTACACACACAAAACAGAACGGAATTTATTGCCAATTTTTTTTTTGGCAACCGAATTTTAATAGTTACATTTACTAAGAAATACAATTGAATTTGCTAGAAATAGGTTATTACTTCCGAAATATTCAATTATACCTGCGATTTAAAAAAAATGGTTGCGAACACAATCGAATTTCTTCAGTAGATCGAACCGAAGTTAATTAAATAATACACCATATAGAAAATTTCTATTTTTACTTGGAATCGAAGGACTTTTTTTATATAAAAAATTTCCCCGTAAATTAACTGAAGGAAAAAGTTCTCAGTTTTTTTTTTCTCAAAAGAAAACAAAATTCTTAAAGTTTTAAATGTGTTTCTCAAAAATGTACCAGAACTTGAGAATTTTCCTAATAAAAATATCTGAGGGTTTTTTTTTTTTTTTACCAAGATGGTCTTCAGATTCTTATAGTTTTTAATAGCAAAATGTATATAAAAAAAGTCAACAGAACCAAGTTTTTTTCTTGAAAAAATTCGTTAGAATCTGAAGATATGTATCTTTCTAAAAGCAACAAAAACTGAAGGCATTCCAGGGTTCGAGGGCTGATATATAGCAGAAAATTCCAGAGATATGAGGACTTTTTAAATTATAACAGCTATGTTCTTAAAATCTGTACTTACTCCATAATCCTTGATTTTTAAAATATATCCTTTAGCAAAAATGTTGCGTTCTTAAGACAAAACTTTTAAATCTGAAGACTTAGTTTAGTTTGGAATATATATATCATTAGGCTGGTCCTTCGTTGTATGGGCGAAAAATAATAATGAGATTTTGACTGTACCCCCCCCCCCCCCCCCCCTCCCCATAAAAATATTTGTTAAGGTGTCGAAACACGCCACGCAAAAAATTAGAGTTCTAGCATAACGGGAAGATGTCCCGCATCGCCCTTGAAAATCGGGCTCCTTGGAAAAATGGGCATAATTTAAAAAAAAATTACAAATTTTTTTTCTTCAAAATTAAAAAAATATAAAATATTCTTTGTATTGGGTTTAATCATAACTACTCAGATAAAAAATATTACTTTTCCAGAAAATCGCTAACTTACCCTAACTTTGAGTCAAAAAAATTAATAAATATTTTGGGTGTACCTCAAAGTGACTTTTTTGCATTTTTGAAAACTTTATTCATTAAGCACATCTCAAGTATTAAAAAAGCTAAGTATTACGGATATGCGTTGGCAAATTTTTTTTTTAGGGCATTTTGATTCTCGGGGATTTCAAGGTTTTTTTTTATTTTTATACATTTTTACTTTAAAACAAGGTTTTAAGAATATTTCATCAATATTATTGTATATGCTCTTTTATATGATTGTAATAACTTTATTATAAAATACTATTTTTTCTGTTGATAGTTAACCCATGTTAACCTGGGGTCAAATATGGCCCACGTTAACAAATTAAAAGTTGAGTATTGTCACGAAACGATTAGGAATAAAAAGTAATAATCCAAATTGTAGCCGATTATCGGAGGCACTACCCGGATGCAAAAAAATTTACACTATTAAATTAAAAATACGTATTTTAAAAATACTCCTGAATATGTACAAAAAAATCAATTTAAATATGAATACAAATATCTGAATTTATACTAAATAATTAATTTTAATTAATTTTAAAATGTAAATAAATTACAATTAGAAACATAAACAAAAATTAATTTTATGTCATCTTTGTGATTTTTGACTCTTTAAAATACGAGGGTAAATTGTGAGCCCATGAAAACACAGGTTAACTATGAACACGAAAAATTATACTTTATAATAAAGTTATTACAATTATATAAAACAGCATACACAATAACATTGATGAAATATTACAAAAATCTTGTTAAAAAAAGTCTATACAAATTTCAAAAAAACGTTGAAATCCGCTAGAATCAAAATGCTCTAACAAAAATTTTTGCCAACGGATATCCGTAGTACTAATGTTATTTAATATTTGGGATGTGTTTAATAAAACATTTGACATAAAGAACTAGTTCTTTGGTTTTCGTTGAATAAAATTTTCAAAAATGTAAAAAAGTAACTTTTAAGTACACCCCAAATATATGTGCATTTTTTTGACTCAAAGTTAGAATAAGTTAGCGATTTTCTGGGAAAGTGATATTTTTTATCTGAGTAGTTGTTATTGAACCCAACACAAAAATTATATTACATTTTTAAATTTAGACAACATTTTTTTTTTTTTTTTTATATTTGGTAAAATTTTCCAAGGAGGCCTGATATTCAAGGGTGATGCGGGACACATTCCCGTTATACTAGCACTCTAATTTTTTGCACGGTGAGTTTTTGTACCCAAACAAAAACAAGGACAACCCTAATATAAATAAGGACACCCTAATATATCATATTGAATTCTAAATGTAAGCTTTTTTTGCATTTCTCGATCGTATAACGGCCATATATTGTAGTAAATGTCTCATATATTTTTTATTTAATACATTACAAAATATTATCGCTCTAAAGCCACATCTAGTCGAAATATAGAGCTGATGTAGATAGAATGATTGATGTTTGCCTTATTAACAGGCGCTTTTGAACCGTATCCTAGTTGAATATTGTTCATATTTTTCAAAGACTAGTGGAATCATAATTATATTAGACTAAAGTTTCTTCAGATTGCAACTCATATTTGGAGCAACAGCATTTTCGTGGTATATAAAATTAACAACTTATTATACATATTAAGAATTATTTTGTTACCCATTTATACGAGGGCGGATCAATAAGTTCGTGACTTTTCGAACTTGCCTCGTAGTTATATGAAACGCAACACTGCTCCCATCAAGTATATAATAATAATAGACAACTGTCAAGTTTTGAGCAAGTTCCATCATTTACTTTGCGTTTAACAGCTGTTCAAAACATACAACCTCGTGGATTTTTTTTTAAATGGAATTAAGTGAATTTCATTATTTTTTGCGAAAAAACATTATTTTTTGCGAAAAAACCATGAATCAAACCAAGGAAAAGCTTGATAAATACTATGGCGCCTCTGCACCATCGATTTCAATTGTAAAAAAGTGGCTTACTGACATTCGTTGTGGTCGCACAAGTACAAATGACACTCGAAAATGTCGAAAGAATCCACGAAATGGTGTTGGCCGATCGAAGAGTAAACGTGAGTGAGATTGTTGGCGCCATAGGCATTTCGTATGGCAGTGTGGTGCCGATTTAAATTAACCGCGTTTGCTCCAATTAACCATAAACGTAAACGTGTGACAACTTCAAAGGATTTTTTGGCGCTGTTTAACCGCAATTCGAATGAGTTTTTGCGGCGTTTTGTAACTGTGGATGAAGCATTACAACACTCCAGAGACCAAGCAGCAATCTAAACAATGGGTTTCTCCGGGTGAACCGGCTCCGAAGAAGGCCAAGGTAAGTTTGTCGGCCAATAAGGTGATGGCATCAGTTTTTTTAGGATGCGCGCGTGATAATCCACTTCGATTACCTTCCAAAGGGAAAAACAACAAATGGCGAATATTATGCCAACTTATTGGACCGCTTTAACGAGGATTTAAAAAAAAGGACCCCATATGGCCAAGAAAAAATGTCATATGCACACGTGTGAAGTCTCAATGGCAAAATTCCATGAATTTTGCTACGACTTGGGACCTCATCCGCCATATTCTCCGGATTTAGCACCCAGTGACTATTTAATATTTCCAAACCTAAAGAAATGGATCGGTGGAAAGAGATTTAGCTTCAACGATGAAATTATTGATCAAACAAATGCCTATTTCATGGACCTCGAAAAATCCTATTTTTTGGAAGGGATACAAAAATTGGAGAAATGTTGGACTAAGTGTATTGAGCTAAAAGGAGATTATGTTGAAAAAAATTTTTTTTTGCAAAAAAACTGTGTTTCATTAAAAAAGTCACGGGCTTATTGATCTGCCCTCGTACTTTATTGTTTCTTCTTAAAATATGCTTTTTATTTTTACGAATACTTCAGGGCTGGGATAGTGGACGATTTTTTGATTTCGATGTAAGGTTTTGTAAGGTTCGAAAAAAATGCTGGAGCCAAAAAATGGGGGAGGTTGAGAAAGGGTAAAATTGAAGACCATCCCACATAAATCTTTCCTCCCCAACAGTGTGCCCCTAGCGGATTCAGGTGTATGACCGATCCCCAATATTTATTTATTTATTTATTTATTTAAGTCTATGGATACAATATCCTTACAGACTAGCATATACAAATTAAGATATTTAAAATAAATTATTTAACAAAATTTTAAATTGGGAGTGAGAAACACTTATGTCTAACTTATTACAATAATTATTAAATAATCTCATAGATCTATTTAGTGGTTCGTTTAATGCATATTCAGTTGAGTGTATATCAATATGAAAAAATTTACTTATATTTATAAAATGTTGTAGATTGGAACATATATTGAAATTAACTCTAATAGCTCAGAAGAATCAATAACACCACAAATAATACCATGTAAAAAAGTTAAATTATCAACAATACGACGAGTTTCCAGAGTTTTTATAGAAATAAACTCACACTTATCTGCGTAAGAAGGGCTAGAAAAAGAAGGAATGTTTAAATGATTCGGATAGTTAAAACATGGTAGGGCAAACTTCACAAACTTTCTTTGAATTCTCTCAATACGACCAATATGAAGAGCAGCATTAGGACTCCAAATAAATGAAGAATATTCCAATCTAGATCTAACAAACGAAGTATAAACAACTTTCTTCGCTATGTGATGAAAACATTTATCCAAATTACGTCGAATAAATGCTAAAAGCGAATAATCTTTTGGTACAATCAAATTTAAATGACTGGTGAATGATAATTTAATATCAAAAACTACACCAAGGTCCAAAATTTCATCAACAGATAACAATACATTACCAAACATTTTGTAATCAGAAATTATAATATTTCGACGTCTATGAAAAGACATACTATAACATCTAGAAATATTTAAGGTTAAACCATTACAATTTGACCAATGAAATAGATTATTCAAGCCCTCCTGAAGGTCGAAAACGTCCCTTATAGAAAAAATTGGCTTGAAAATTTTGAGATCATCAGCATACATTAAAAGTTTTGAATTTTTAAAGCAATCACTAATGTCATTTATAAAAATATTAAATAATAAAGGACCAAGGATGCTGCCCTGTGGAATACCTGACATTGGTATAAAATAGTCCGAACAAATTCCATCAACAGATACTGTTGCGATTCTGCCAATCCAATAATGACGAAACCAACTAAGTATATTTGAATGGATGCCAATTTTGGAAAGCTTATATAATAAAAGTTCATGTGGGACTCGGTCAAAAGCCTTGGCGAAATCGGTGTAAATTGTGTCAATTTGAACACCTTTTTCAAAACAAGAGATGCAAAAGTTAACAAAAACCGATAAATTAGTTGTTGTTGATCTCCCAGCCATAAATCCATGTTGTGAATCAGATATATATCGTTTTAACTGGAAAAAAAAGTTTATCAAACACGATGTGCTCGAAAATTTTAGTAAAATTTTTTAATTTGGAAATAGGACGGTAATTAGTAACACTGCTCCTACTACCATTTTTTAGAATTGGGAAAATAGTCGTAAATTTCCATTTCTGAATGAAATAACCAGATTTATTGAAAATTATTTTGAGGGGTAAAATAAATAAAGAAAAGCATTTCTTAAGAAGAAAGGCTGAAAGGCCATCATTATCACATTTAAAAGAATTCGAAAGTTTACCAATGCTTGAAGCAATATCTTCATCCAAAATTTTTAAAGATCCAAAATCAAAAAATTAAACAATATTACTAAAATCCGCTTCATTCATTGAAAAGGAATCATCATTAAAATTTGACTGAAAATATATGGCATGGTGGTATTGATTGTTCTGAGTTGCTTTCCCGTATTAATTTTCATGTTCCACCAAGAAGATTAAGGTTTAATTCTATTTTTGATGTACCACTATATCGTACCAATTATGTACTTAATAGCATTTTAACCCGTACTTTTATTGAAATGAATGAGATTAATAATAAACAGCTAATTACTTTAAAGCAACAAATTGAGTTTTGGACATCAAAAACTAGCTTTAAACAACAATTATATTCCATAATGATGGATTTAGGTATTTAAATAAATAATGTAAATATTAAGATTATTATAAAATTGTTATATCATAGTCTGTAAGGATTTATGTATCCATAGACTGAATAAATTGAAATTGAAAAAGGTTGAGAAAATCTTTTAAATTCTCAGAAGAAAGATCATTATATGACATAAGCATTAAAATCACCGCGGCCGAAATATTAAGATCCAGTGGTCAGCACTCTTGTTTTATTTTGCAAGTTGCGCACTGTAATTAAAAAACATAGTCAAAATCGAAACATATTATAGTTTTTTTTTCAATTTAGTGATTTTATGAAACTTAGGCAATTTTTCAAATTTTGACAATGCAGTTAAATGTTATGCGATTTTTTTTTGCAAATTTTGTTGATTTTTTGTTTAATTTTGGCTTATTTTTGGTGTTATTTTTTTTAATTCAATGATTTTTTGCAATTTTTTTAGCATCTACTAAACATTTGTTTGAAATTAAAAACAATATTCAATTAAATTTTTAATTAATATGATTAAAATGTTAATTGAAACATAAATCAATTTAATAGTTACAAACTATTTGAATTAATATTATAGTATTAATAGGACTGAATTAACTAGTATTTTAATTAAAACTCGATTTCAGTTTTTTCTGTGCAGCAATTAAGAATAAAATAAGAAACATCAAATTGTCATATACTTCAACATTTATGTTGTATGTATTTTATTTAAATCCATCGCTCTCGAGATGTGAACACGATTTTTGAAAATCGACAAATTTAAAATTAATAATATTTGCATATTTCTTTTTTTTTTGTGTTTTTGGTGCATATTTTAAACTGATATTTTGTAGTTTTTGAATGCATATTTAAGCGCATATTTTTCTAATTTTTTAGTACTTGAAAGTCGCTTCCCTGAATATGGAAATACATTTAAAAATATATTTTGTTGTTTGTTTTGTAAACTAAGAATTGTAATTATATAAATGCGAAATAAGATAATTTTCAGCATTCGAAATTTTTGCGCCAAACTACACTCAAAAAAATAAGTTAGCAGAAAAGTTAGTAAAACGTCTTGTAAATCAGGTATACTATTTTTTAGCAAATTTTTTGCTAAAATCGTGTTTTCAGCTAAAATTTTTGTTATACTTATTCAGCACTTAACTGTTTTATACTAATGCTTTACTAATATACTAATGTTTTACTAATTAATTTTGCTAAAAAAAATTGTGCTGATAAGCACATTAATAGTGTGGACGACAACCAGATTAACAGATATACGCAGAATGTAGTAGATGTCGCGGCATGACAAGATGTAGTAGAGAAGAGGAAAATGATACTAAAAAGTACAACTCTAATAAGACATATAAAAAAATCAACCATGGAAGATTTTTGTATCTGTTTTTGATACATAAAACAAAATTGAGGATTAAAACAACTTAAATTTTGCGTTGTCACCGGCTTGTGAAAATAATTGTCTATTAATTAAATAAAAGACAAAATAAAATATTTAAATTTAATATGTATTTCTAAACTAAATTTTTATAGATTAATAATCTAGTATGGTCAAATTGCAAACAAACACATACACACATGTAGACAGAGTAAAGCGAAAGACAAAGACACACATCTTAGGTATATTTTTATGGTTCCTTTTCTTATTGCAAAAAAGTGTTGTTTTTTCGTTTCGTTTGTTTATTTTTTCGTTTCGTTTCGTTTTCTTCGGCAGTTGCGTCCTTTAAAAGATAGCATCATTTAGACAACCATTGATGTAAGTAGTTGAAAGAAAATTTTTGTTATGTTATATATATTTATTTCTATATATTTTCAGATATTAAATTAATTCATGTCGTCAATGTGGGAAAATGAAAATTTTTATATTTCGTAATTATTGTAAATTATTTTTAAAAGAATCACAAAAATATGTTTTATGATTTTCAGCAAATAAATTACAATTTTAAAACTAAATAACAATTTTTCTACAAATTTTTTGCGTTTTTTTCAGTCTACTAATATTCAGCAAAAAATTTATTAATTTTTAGCAAGGCTTTTTTATTTCTAATCCACTGAGTGTTAGAAAAACTTTTGCTGAATCTACTAATTTTGTTGCTAAAAATCAGCTCGCTGATTTTCAACAAAGGATTTTGCTGATATTAGCAATTTTTTTGCAAGCACCCTCATGACTAAAATTTTTTTTTTTTTTTTTTGAGTGTATATAGTAGACTGTCCCGATGGCTATTTAAAAGTTTTACTATAGGAAAACGTTCATTTAAATATTCATTTAAGTAACTTTTAATCATATTTCTGCAAAAAAATAAAATTTTTGCAATAAAATTTGTTCATTTTGATCTTTAAGTTATTTAATCCTTTTTGCAGGACACATTATTTATTTATTCTAAAATACATATAAAAACCACTAACATTAGCGTGAATATTTTTGCGGTTGCTGTGAAGTTTTTTTTTTTTTTTTGCTTGTCATCCTATTTTATAATTTGTCATACAATTTTTCCACAGCTGTAAATTTGTATGTATTATATGGTTTAACACAAGAGACACAGAAGAAAAGTAAAATTTTACTAATAAATAATAAAATAGTAGTAACGTTTTCATAATGACGCTATGGCAGAAGTGTAAAAATGAAAACAAAACATTGAAATATGGAATTAAGCTGCTTAAAGTGTGATTTAAATTACATTTGGTAATTTGACAATGCAAAAAATGGATTTTTAAACTTAAAAGTTTCTGTCAAAAAACTTTTCAATCAGTGGTGGATTCAGCCCTATATTTTTTTTGGGGGGGGTTTAATAATTTTTGAAAATTATTAAATTTTGTTTTTTAAGTAAATTTAAAAAAAAAAATTTTGAAATTGCTTAGTCGATTTTTAACACTCTAATATTCGAATAGTAAAAAATTTTTTTAATGCTGTTATCCTGGTCACTAAATGAATATACATGTCAAATTTTGTTATTTTAACTTTTTCAGTTTAGGAGATACACCAAAAGCCCCTTTTTCGGAGATAAAGTAAATATCACGATTATATTGCAATAATGAACTCTTTATATATATAACTATTTTTTTTGCAATGAGTAAGATCATATCAAACATTTTTAATCAAAAATATATAGTTTTACTGCATAATAAATTTTGTTATATTTATATCGAAGTTTAAGGCAACAAAAAAAATGCAATGCGCAAACCTTTTTCATTCAACAGTGATTTAAAATTAACTTCCCTGTTATTTTGAAGCTATTTTGTGTCGTTTTTTGAATCGGTTTGGAGGGGGGATATATCACTACATTCCCCCCTGGATCCGTGCTTGCTTTAATTCACTAAAAACAACTTCATTTGGAATTTAAATACTGTTTACTTTAAATAATACTACACACATCCCTCTTTTAATTTGGCGATGGCAGCTATTTTATCGAATTAGGAAAAAAATTTATATCGAAATCGATTTTTTGCCAAATTGTGGTCGTAAGAGTAAAAGTATTTTTTTATTATGATGTCAGCAAGATTATTCAAATTCAAGATCATTTTTGTTGTGTTAAACTTTTTGTTTTTTTATTAATTTATTAATAAAAAATGTCTTCATACGCTAATATAATGTAGACTTAATCTACTGACAAGTTCTTACATGTTTTCATTTCACGCCACTGAAAATTCTTAGAGGACCAATGTAGAAGGGGTAAAACGCTATCTACGTATTATTTCATTTACTTGATTAGATGTAAAAAAACAAAATTGAAAGAATTGAACTTATAACTTTAAATTAACTAAAATTTGACTCAAATATAACTAAATATTTTAAATTCAACAGATTTATTTTTGTTATTCTTCTCTTATTAGTATTTAGTAAAAATAAATTTGAAACAATTTTATCTAATAAGTTTTTAATTAAAAAACTAAAAAAAAAATATTTAAAATATTTTACAGTTCAGTAATTTGTATTTTAATCCAATTAAGTACTACTTTTAATTAATTTATAAAACATATACAGTTCGATACTGAATTTCGTAGAGAACGGTCATCTCTTAAAAACCCAGCAAAACCACACATTACCACATAATGGGTAAAGTAATGTATCGACTATCGCTTAATTCACTACAAATAACCTTACTTCACTCATAAATTTTTCCGGCGATGAGCCTAAAAGCAGGGACCGAAAATAACAGTTATTTTCAAATTTTTAAACAAAAAAAGCAACTAGAAGTAAATGTCGGAAAACTGTTTTAAGTATACCATATTGATCCTTATGAACTAGTCTATCATAAAATGCAATGCTTTTTAAAATTTTGATTTTTATTTTTTTTAGCAAAAATAAAAGTTTTTTTTTTGATTTTTATTTTTTTGAGCAAAAATAAAAAATATTTTTTGATTTTTATTTTTTCGAGCAAAAATAAAAGTTATTTTTTGATTTTTATTTTATCGGGCAAAAATAAAAGTTATTTTTTTATTTTTTCGAGCAAAAATAAAAGTAATTTTTTGATTTTTATTTTTTTGAGCAACAATAAAAGTTATTTTTTGATTTTTATGTTTTCGAGCAAAAATAAAAGTTAATTATGATATTTATTTAAATTTCTTGAGTTGAAATTCCATAAGTTATAAATTTTTATTTTTATAACGAATAAATAACAAATAACGTAGTTATATTTGTATGACCCAAATATATAAATTTTATGGTTGCCTTTTGTAACATTTTCGAGTTTTATAAACAGTAAAACTTATTTTTAATACGACGATTTTTTTGAAGAATTCTTGTTTTAAAAATGACGATTTTAGTTTCCAAAAATTGGCGCACTGGTCGTACAAAAATAGATGTTTGTCTTGTAGTTAGATACTTAAAAAATGTATAATTATATATATCAATACAGTTATTACAAAAAATAACATTACAAAATATTTGCTGTATATCTATCATCACTGAAAAATCATAATAACAAAGCTAATATCTTTTATTTTTGGTAAAAAAAAAATAAAAACCAAAAAATGACTTTTATAATATATCGAAAAAATAAAAACCAAAAAATAACTTCTATTTTTGCTCCAAATAATAAAAATCAAAAAATAACTTTTATTTTTGCTCGAAAAAATAAAAACCAAAAAATAACTTTTATTTTTGCTCGAAAAAATAAAAACCAAAACATAACTTTTATTTTTGCCCTAAAAAATAAAAATCAAAAAATAACTTTTATTTTTGCCCGAAAAAATAAAAATCAAAAAATAATTTTTATTTTTGCTCGAAAAAATAACTTTTATCATCTGACTTTTATGAAAAAAGGAATAATTATTACGGTCCCTGTCTAAAAGTAATGTGTGGACTCATTACCTAATAGGGTGTTAAGTAAATGGTTACTTATATGGTTACCGGGTTCAAAAAAATAATAGGTCTTTAATTAGATTTTAATAAATAAAATAACTAAAAAAATTATTACAAATATTTTTTTTAATTAAATAACGTAACGTGGTATCGGTGGGATGCGAACTTCGAAATACATTTGTTCGACCCTCTCGTTAGAGGGTAACATTTTCTACGAGACAAAATTATACTGAAATGATGTAGAAAAACGGTATAAAGTGGAGTGCTTTTAGCTGCCGGTAAAAATTTGTAAACGGCGCAAAAAAATATTTGCTATAAAAATCGCTCTATTTTCGTTTGGGACGCATTAAATAAATATTTAACAAAACATAAATTGTCAACCTAAGTATATATAACAAAAGTTACCGTATACGAACAAAACTTATTTTTATGCAACTCTTCCGGATTTATCTAACTTTAAAATTCTAAGGCCATATTTGTGATCTGCGTTTTAAATGTCATTTGTAAATAACTTTGACTTTGACTTTGTAAATAAAGGACGAAGGCCTCTGTAGCCAGTTCCTCCCCTTTGTATTATTAATCTGTAAATTTAATTTACCATTAATAAATAAAAATAATAAATAATAATAATTTTTAAATAATAGGTTGCAACGCCGATGCATCAAATATTTCTGATTTTATTGAACGGTGTTATTAGAAGAGGCTATAACTTTAAAACCCATAAAATAATATAAAATATATCACGTTAGCAAACATTATGAAAATTTAATTTTCTTATTATTTATTACGGATTCGTTTAGTTTAATTAAAATTTTGAGTAATGTTTTCACCGTTTGCAAAAAGTCGACATATACGATTTTTTAAAACCGGCTTGTTATTCGCTTTTTATGTCAATGAAAAATTGCACTTTTTTTCAATGACACAATAAAATTATAAAAACGTATCCATTCAAGTCGAAACTCTTTTAAAATATAAATAGCGTCAAGTAACCTTGATGGCAGTTGACAGTTTTAACGTATACACTCATCAACACGGAAAAACGAAATGTCCACTTTAGCGAAGCGTTCCCATTGCTAAACAGTCCCTTATATAAAAATTTCGGATAAACACTTTTGTGCAATTTTTCACAGTCCGATGTAGGATATCGTATAGTCGGTTTTGTCCGACATCTATTTTTGTTACTACTGTCATATAACCAGTTGTTTAACTTATGATACCTACCGAATCAAAACTTAATTTTAACTATTATTTTTATATACGTCATCAATACTAATTATGTCGTTGTTTAAATCAATCAATATTATTATGTATTAATTAAAAGTGTATGTAATGTGTTAAATTCTTAAAATATATTTTTCGCTGAAATTTTACTAATGGTATATCTCAAACAGTTGTACAACTTTTAAGAAGAGCCCCATTAAGACCTGCGTTAAATGAATTTATACTCATAATTTCATTGATTTTCCATATAATTTCTAACATACGCAGTACACTTACAATATTATATAGGTGAAAACAAAATGGTTTACACTTGAAAAAAGATGACTTCCATTTCATTAAATTCAACTTACGTTGTCATTAATTTTTTACCGTTCGAAAAATTAACCACAAATGTAGTAACCCCACATGTAGTAAAAAATAAACAAACATTTTTTTGTTTTATTTTTTTAAATAAAAATCGCTGCTGTATATAATTAATGTAAAATCATAATACAGTAACTTGATGTGGTTTGTTTTTTCAAATATACTACAAATGTATTCAAAAACTGAATTTCTTCTACAAATAACTGTTTTTCTTTTACTTAAAAATAAAGATACTGTACTACAACTAAAAGAACTACAAGTATTTACAGAAGAAATTCCCTAAGTGTGGGCATAATTATGTATGTAGGTATTAATATAGTTATAACAAATTATAATACTAGAAAATATCATGAATACAAATAACAAATAACACAGTGTGACAGTAAAAATACACTTTTAAAATCACCTAGTGTAGGTTGCACTCCTCGTTGAGTAAATCCCTTTTCGATTTTCAGAATTTGGAATACCCACTCAAAATCTGAAGTTGTCGATTAAAAAAGTTTTTTCAAGACTCACGGGCTACAATATTTTTAACTTAGTCAGATTTAAAGTGATATTAAGTTTTGGACTATGTTTCCAAATATATATATATATATATATATATATGTTTATACTTTTAACAAACCCATGTGTAAACATTCTCCAAGATACATATTTAAAGTTTTCAACTTTTTTTATAATTTTTTCAACTTTGGCGCCTTTATTTTCTAATACTTTATTAGAAACCCAAATCTTTTTATCCCAGTAAAAAATGTTCGTGGTTTTAGAAGCAGGATAAAACAAATGCGCTGATGTAAGTGCATACTATTACATAATACTGAGAAGCAGCAAAAGAAACGAATAATTTTCGTATAAAAATAAACAAACAAAAATTTTGAGCTTACTGTTTTACCTAACATGAATGCAGGTTGTAAGCAGCTTACCCTAATCTACATATATACTAATATAATAAAGAGGCAATGTTTGTATGTTTCTTTGTTTGTTTGTAGAAAGTAATCTCCGTAACTAATCATACGATTTCTAAATTTTTTTTACCAATATTTAATTTGGTCCTCCAGGATGGACATAGGCTATATATCGTTCCGGAATTTTTTTTTTTTAAAGTTATGAGCGGAAACATAAAAATAATATATATATAAAACAGGATGTGTGTATGTATGTAACGTATGGACTCCAAAACGGCTGGGCCGATTTTGGTGAAATTTTTAGGGAATCTTCGGAATATTCAGACGGGTGACACTGTGAAGTCTGATTTTTGATTTTCTGTCTGTGGGTGGAGGGGCATGGCAAAATCCATTTTTCATATTGTACCACCAATGACATATACATATATTTATTTTTTTTTGGTTTTGTTTTTTATTTTTATTTTTTCTTTTGAAAGCCGTTGTCATGTTTTTCAAAACGAGATATTAAACTCTTAAATCTTTTATGTAGTTCCGAAGATATTTACAAAAAACCTATGTTAATAATTACGAAAAACCTATATTAATCTTCAAGCTATGTTACACGAACACAATAGCCTCATCCGACTATTCAAAACAGCCCTAGACCAGATGCCGACAGAAGATTATACTGTTGTGATAAGAGCTGACCAGATAGCGGCTGGTGAGCATGAGCGGCGCTTTAATGCACCGGTGATAGGTGACGTCGCAGTTGTTATGGCAGTTGTTTTCAGCTATTCATTTTATATACTTCAGCAAATAAAGGCGATAGAAGGACAAAGAGGCGTTGTGCTTCCCATGAAATTACAAATTTTAAAATGATTTACTAATGTGAATTTATGTTTTTAATTATTTATTTGCGTAAAAGAAATTTCATGATTTAAAGAATTAATTACAATTAAAATTTGAAGGCAAAACAACGTTTGCCTGGTCAGCTAGTCTCTTATAAGGATGCAGGTTGTAATGCAGAAAGTTTCATATCGTGTATTATAAACGATCTGCACCAATTTACCGAGTGATTTCCGATTGTGTTTTTGGTTTTGAGTATATAATAAAAAATAATAAGTCATTAAACTGTTTCTGAAGAGCTAGCACGTGGAGCGGTAAAAATAAAATAAAATGATTATATTATATGTCAAAAATTTTAACAACAAAATATTAGAATTTTATGTAATAATAAAGACATGAAATATGATTTTACTGCAAGCCATGAAATCACAGCTTTTTATAAGCGCTAAAATCAGCGCTTATTTTGCCCAAAGGTAATGCTTCCAAGTGGAAATTCGCCATAAAAAAGTCATAGCATATGTAAGCAGGTTTGCAAGGGATTCATTATGGCTTACTCCCTTACAAACCTGCTTGCATGTAAGCAGCGTTTTTTACTGGGATTTTTTATTGAAAGTACGTTTAATACTGAGTAAAAAGGGTCCATATTTGTTAAAATCGGTGGAAAATAGTGAAAGTTAAAATTTTTCCTTTATAATACCAATTTAATTTTTACGTAGAACTTATGCGGATTCAAATTTGAACTGATTTCTATCCATTTCTGCAAAAAGTAATTAAATCACAATAGTAAACCAAAAGATACAAATTATCAGTTCAGTAGATTAAAAATAGAAGAAACCACGTCATTAAACGATGAAGAACATCTAAAATTAATTTATAAATTTTGTGAAAATAATCTACACTAAAACAAATAAATAACTTTTAGCTATTTTTGTTAGATGCAATGCAAACATTTTTTATTTATATTGCGACAAATGTACTATGGGCCAGCATTAATGAAATTTGGCCAAAACTAAAAAATGGCCCAGTTATAATCTGGACGCATTCATAACGTTGTCACGGCGCCCCAGTGTATGGAATTTTAAACCATTTACATATGTTGTTGACAAGACATATACCGTTATTTGACATAATTTTCAAGTATATCATTCGAATAGAATTTCATACAGACGCCATGGAACAAAATAGAAGTGAAGAAATTTTGTACACTTTCTTAGAAAATCCAACATTCAGTGGTTCGAAAAACAAACACATGAATCCTCCTAACTGCCCACAATTTCGACCAATCGAAAGATATTGGGCAAATGTAAAAATAAATTGAAGAAGAGTAATAAAGAAGCAAAAAATGAAGTTATAATGTTACAAAAATGGAACCAGAGTGCTAAAAAAGTAAAGCCGAAGGATGTGCAAAAATTAATGGGGAGCATCAACAAACATGTCCGTTCTTTTATTCGTAACAAAGCTGAATAAATTTCCTTTAATTTGGTGTATAATTTATAAAAATGTGTCTGTTATTTACAAAGTTATAACTACTTTTGTGCGTCCAGATTATAACTAGGCCATTCTTTATTATACAGAGGATAGAATTCTAGATAGTATCGTATTGGAGGTTCAGGCAGCTGGTCGCAAATCTAAAATCAGAATTTTAAAATACAAAATGGCGCCCATCAATTTTAAAATTTGTTTATATTGAACTTTAGTTATTTGTTTATAAAGGATATGGCATCAATTCTTACGAATATGAAATCGAAAATTTAAAATGGAAAATTGAAATGGCGAATTCAATATGTTGATAAATTTGTTTATGTATCTATTTATTTTCTGATTTCGTTGAAATTGCTATCATAGGAGTTTTTGTGGTTGTTAAGCATGAATATGTAATCAAAAATTGAAATTGGCGGACACAATATGGCGCCCGTTTAGTTTAAAATTTAAATATATTAAACATTAAATTATTTTTACGAATTATATGGGATCCCTGATTACCAATCTGAAATCAAAACTTAACACTTCAAAATGGCAAAAACTTTATGGCGACCATAAATTTAAAAGTAAAACGTGCTGACATTAAATTTCTAAATACTTACTTCTGACGTTTCCCTTCTCTTACTACGTTCAGACATATTTTGGTAGTTAATTTTACAACGATCAGGTAAATCAGACCTAACATTTAATTCTGAAATGATAAATGTCGAATGTAACCATGTTATATTCTTTTCATCAAACTTTATTTTTTTCCTATGAGAAGCTTGAAATCAATTTTTTTATGATAAACCAAATAATTGATATTCTCAAAATGTTCATACTTATAGAACTGACTAATTAAATGATCAAATTTAACTTATTATACATATTATTAATGGCACTTTCTATATCATTTTCATAGGGAAGATCTGGAAATCTTACGATTTGTGTATGTAGACATCATTAACGTATTTATAAAAAAATTATAAATTCTGTTTTCGTGAGTGCATCAGTTTTTCAAGTGATTTTAAAATATCTTGTACCATAATAAACCAAATCCAAGGAAGTCGTAATTAAAAAGAAAAAACATTGTACCAAACATTTGTTTATGTAAATTATACCCAAATTTTTGTATTCAATAAAACTTTTTGCATTTTATTAATTTAGTCCGTAATACACTCAGGGCACCTCTGCTTTAAAAATATGTAGTTGTTTGGATTGCAATACAGTTGCTTTGTTTTTAATGTAAATGTCAGTCATTTGTAGACCAAATTTAATTTTTGACTAATCTTGTAGTTCATTTAAAAAAACAAACCACATCAAATGACTGTTTCATGATTTTACATTTTTTTCGAGTGTAACTCATATAAACATTGTCTTTGAGTGTCTCCGGAAAATTTATTCAGATTATCAAAATAAACGCATTAAATTTACCAAAATCCATTAGAACAGGAAGCTCACTGGGTATAACACAACATCCATTGGTCGCATGCTGAAATTCTGATCACTTTGGTAACATTTTACAATTTAAAAAACAACTAAAAAAATTACATATTTTTATAAATTTATTGGAAAGTTCTTAGAGAAGGACAAAATATAAACAAAATTTTAATTTAATATCGTAAACAATACACCACCAGCTGTTCTGTTCTGTCAAAATACTGGCCTGTTAGCAGAGTTGTCGAGTTTTGTCTTTTCAACATCTGCCGCGTTACCAACTGCAGTTCTACTAGTAGACAATAGATGGCGCTGAATACCCCACCTCCGGGTGGAGGTGTTACCAATGATTTTAAAAACCTTTTAGAAAAATTAAACAATTTGGAGATATTTTGTTTTAATCTAAAAAAGGAAAATGAAGTACTCAAGCAAGAACTTGCAGTTTTAAAAAATGAGCCTCATTCTAGTAAACAAGTTGGGGTTGCAACAAATAATCAATATATAACTGATGAAGATGAATTAGAAAAAGAAACTGAATGGCTTTTATCAGGAACCAAACAAAAAATTAAAAAGAGAAAAATTCAATCCTCACCTGAAACTACTACTGCTGCTTCGAATGAGGTACCTAAAGTAGATAAACAGCAAAGACCACCTCCTATAGTATTATCGGTTGTCGGAAGAACGTATCAAAATATTCTCACAATGCTTAAAGAAAATGTAAAGCAAGAGTTTATATTAAAATTAATAAGCAAAGACGCTTATAAAATTAATCTTTTTGACAGCATAGATTATAGAACTATAACAAATATTCTTAATAAATCTCAGGCAGATTGGTACTCTTACGAAAACAAACAAACAAGGCACATAAAAGTAATGGTCAAAGATTTACATTACTCGTGCAATCCTGAAGATATTACTACAGATCTTATTCAACAAGGCTATAAAGCTACAAGCGCTTTTAATAAATTGAAATGGAAAACTAAAGAACCATTAAATATGTTCGTAGTGAGTTTTGATCCTACTGAAAATATTAAAAATATATATGAAATCAAACAAATATTAAAAACCGTCGTTAAAATCGAGCCTATTAAACCATCTAAGCTAATACCTCAATGCAAAACTTGCCAAGGTTTTCAACATACTAAAAACTATTGTTGTAAACCACCAAGGTGTGTTAAATGCGCAGGAAATCATGCAACGGTTGACTGTGACAAGCCAAATACGGTATTACCAACATGTTGTAATTGTAATGAAAATCATCCAGCTAGTTATAGGGGATGTTCGGTTGCTAAAAATCTACAGAAACTTAGAAACAAGAGTATCGCAAGTCGAAACATAACAACAAATAGAAATATTGCCAGAAGAGTGAGAAGTGGTGAAACTTTTGCCAGTGTAGCTGGAGAAGCTAATAATTCAACCAAAAACAAAACATCAACAAGTGATGATAAACTGTCACAGATCTTAAATAAACTTAATGAACAGATAGCTTTCAACCAACAGCTTATGCATAGAATTGAAAAGTTAGAACAAAATAAATATGCCTAGAAACAGTTTAAAAATAATGGCCTGGAATGCTAATGGTATTCTAAAACACAAAAACGAGTTAGAAATAATTCTGAACAGAAATAAAATAGATATCTGCTTAATATCAGAAACCCATTTGACTAACCAAATGTTTACATCTTTTAAACATTACAACTTATATTGCACAAATCATCCTCTAAATAACGCTAGAGGTGGTAGTGCAGTCATAATAAAACAATCAATTGACCACTATGAAAATGAGAAAATTTGCTGTGAAGAATTTCAGGCGACTTCAATAACCACAAAACTAAGCGGGTCAGAACTAATGATAACCGCATTATATAGCCCTCCAAGGCATAGAATTACTGAAGATAAATATATGGAGTTTTTAAACAAACATAAAGGTAGATTCGTTATTGGAGGTGACTTCAACGCGAAAAACGTTAAATGGGGCTCAAGATTAACCTCGACGAAAGGACGTAACCTGTGGAAAGCGGCAAATAAATTGGGATGTGAGATATTGTCGACAGGAAATCCAACTTACTGGCCAACCGACACTAATAAGGTTCCTGATTTAATAGATTTTTTTGTAACCAAACATCTGCCAAAAAGTATAATGAATGTTGAAGACAGTGCAGATCTGAGCTCTGATCATTCGCCTATCTACTTATTTATTGATGGAGACCCAAAAAAACTGGATGAAAATTTGTATCTTTCAAATAGATTAACAGACTGGGAATATTTTAAATTTAATCTTGAAAATTTTATAAATCCCTCACTGATTTTAGAAACAAGTGAAGATATTGAATACGAAAGCGCAAAGCTTACGTCCCAAATACAAGAAGCAGCCTGGCTAAGTACACCATTGTACAAACCTAAAACTGTTCAACAATCTTATTCTTCAGGTATTTTACAAATTATTTAAAGTAAAAGAAAATTAAGGAAAAAGTGGCAATCAACTAGATTTCCACCCTTAAAAACACAATTAAATAGTATAACAAAGCTTCTCCAAGAAAAAATAAAAGAATATAAAAATGACAACTTTAGCATGAAGATGCAAAACTTGTCAACAGAAAAAATAAATGATTATTCGTTATGGAAATCAACATCGTATTTAAAACGACCTATTCTTCACAACCCTCCAATCAAAAAGCAAAATGGTGCATGGGCAAAGAGCGACTCTGAAAAAGCTGAAGTTTTTTCCCAGCATTTATATAAAACTTTTCAGCCTTATGATATACTAGGAGATATTAATATGCCTAGTACTGTTCAAGAATCAATTGAGATACAACCATTCACAATGCAAGAAACTATTGAAGAAATAACAAACCTTAAGTCTAAAAAAAGTCCTGGTTTTGACCTAATTACTGGTGAAGTTCTTAAAAACCTCCCAAAAGAAGCCCTTACCAATCTTAACGCCATTATGAATGCTTGTCTAAATTTAAAATACTTTCCTTTATGCTGGAAAGTTTCCGATGTCATAATGATACAAAAGCCTGGAAAAAACCCCAATGAAGTTGCGTCTTATCGGCCGATCTCTTTGCTACCCGTAATGGGAAAATTATTTGAAAAACTATTTTCAAAAAGACTTAAGGAATTGATTTTAATTAAACAACTGTTACCTTCTCATCAATTTGGTTTTAGAGAAAAGCATTCTACAATTGACCAAGTTCATAGAATAGTTCATATAATTGAAGAAGCTCTAGAACAAAAGAAAGTATGTTCAGCTGTCTTTTTAGATGTAGCTCAGGCCTTTGATAAAGTTTGGCACAAAGGGCTAAATTATAAGCTAAAAACACAACTACCTATACAATATACTTGCATGCTGGAATCCTATATGAAGGATCGATACTTCAGAGTCAAACAGAGACAAGAATATTCTGAAATAAAAATAATAGGAGCTGGAGTACCACAGGGCAGTATTCTTGGCCCTATTTTATACCTATTATATACAGCTGACATACCTCCTTTACCAAATACTAGCAAAATAGCTACTTTTGCGGATGATACCTGTATCCTATCGACTGGTGATAATGAAATGGAATCTTCATCTAAGCTACAATTATCTATAGATAAAATAGTCGAATGGACAGAAAAATGGAAAATAAAATTAAATGATAATAAATCAACACATGTTGACTTTACCTATAAACATATTTCATATAAACCAATTCATATATCAAACTCTGTAGTACCATATGCCAACTGTGCAAAATATCTTGGAATGACACTCGATGCAAAACTTAAATGGTCAGCACATGTCAAAATGAAGGAAACAGAACTCAACTTAAAATTCAACAAACTTAAGTGGCTCATTGGAAGGAATTCCATAGTTTCAACAGAAAATAAACTACTTATTTACAACCAAATACTGAAACCTGTTTGGACTTACGGAGTTCAGATGTGGGGATGTACAGCTAAAAATCAAATTGATGTGATTCAACGTATACAAAACAAGATACTCAAAAGCATAGTCAATGCGCCTTATTATGTCAGAATTGACGATCTTCATCGAGACCTTAGAATGTTGAAAGTCGCTGATGTAATACAACTCTATGCAACCAAACACTCTGAGAGACTGCAATGTCACATAAACCCAGAAGCTTCCGTTCTGTGTGATGATGAAATCTACACAAGAAGACTAAAGAGGACCAAGCCACAAGATTTGGTGTCTAATAATGCTTAAATTTATAAAAAAAAAAATCGAAGAATATTACTTGTTAGTCTATGACTAGGTGTAATAAAATGAAATGTATAAAACTTTAAAAAATCATTTCAATAAAAAAAAAAAAAAAAAAAAAAAAAAAAAAATTTATTTTTTACTACCATGTGGTTAATTTTTACTACAATTGTTAGTAATTTTTTGAACATTAAAAAACAAATGACAATGCTAGTTGAATTTAATGAAATGTAAGTCGTCCTTTCTTTAATTGAAATTTAATTTGCTTTCAAATACATTTGCAGTGGTCTATACCTAATAAGTGTAAGGATTCACACTAGATATCTAATTTTATTCTCAAGCCATGTTTGTTAATAAAAAATACGAAACAAAATTATTAAATTTTGGGCAAGTTTCAAGTAATTTTTTTAATATTTTGACTTTTAAATGGGCATCAATTCTTTTGGTGAAGACGCTTTAACGTAAAGCTTTGCACTTAATAGCTTTTAAGAATAGTCAACTTAGCTTTGTCCATCGTTCCTCTCAATTCATAAAACCTTGAGAAGTAAGAGGCATTTAAAGTCATTTTCACCCAGGGTCGATAATTTTCAAAGATACACACTAAAAAAATGCAAATAAAGTTTCTGCTATAAAGTGAGTACATTTTTGTAGAAAATTACATAAAATTTACACATTTATATCTGCAAAAATAAGCACAGATTATAGTAATATGCATGTTGCGAAACATGTTAATATGCATTTTGGGAAACATGTAAATTGATAAACATTTTTACCTACAAACAGTAGTCAATTTTGACTGTCAAAATAGAAAATAACAAAAAAAATATCAAAAATTAAATTTTTTTGTAAACTAAAAACAACCAAAATATTTTAAAATTTTTTCATAATTATAATAAATATAAAATTAAAAAAAAAAAACTGTTTAAAAGTACCTTATTTCCTTTGTCAACACAATATCTTAGTGTAATATTTATTAATATTTAAAAATTAAAAATTGAATTATATAAATTGCAGAAACTAAAAAATTTGTGTTTTTTGGATATGAAAATTATTATGTGAATAAAAAAATTTGTTACGGACAATATAAGTAAATTTACACATATTTGTACACATTTTTTATGTACCAATTTACACTCATCGAGTAAATTTACCCAACTTATAGTAAATTTGTTGTTGTGCTTCATGCTTTTGTTCGATATATCAAAAATATACACTTTACCCTCATGCTTACAAAAAATCATAAAGTAATGTGTCTTTAAATAGATATTCAAAAAAATATTTTAATAATATCTTTATAATTCATGCACTATGTAATTGATGATCGGTAAGTCATTATTTTATGTTTTGAAATAATGGAAAAGGTAATGAGGTATCTTTACAAGGTAATCAAGGAGGGTTCAAGTATCGGTAAATCATTAATTTATGTTTTAAAATAATGTTGAATGTAAGGAATATACATTACAATGTAATGCATTATGTAACCAACTATTGTTAACTCATTACTACATATTTCGAAATAATGCTAAAGGTAAGCAGTATTCATAACAAAGTAATCCATTATGTAACTCAGTATCGGTAACTACTAAGTTTTTGTTGGAAAATAAAGATACAGGTAAGAAGTACACATTACAAGGTAATGCATTACTTTATCGCACCAATTACCAAAGTTTTCCAGGGATATTGTAGAAATTTTATTGTTCAGTTCTTGGTTAACATTTACATGTTACAGTTCTTGGTTAACATTATTTTATCTACCATATACAATTTTAGTTCGTCAATTTTGGACGGGACTTTCATTATTTAGGCATACTAATTTTTATATTCATATTAAAATTACTTATTTTATATAAAAGTTGAAAATTCAAACTTTTTTATAATTTAAAACGATGCAAATTTTTTGGAAATGCAACCAATAATATTGATATTTTGGTAAACCGATGCCCAATTAAATACCGTAACCGATAACAAAACCGAAACCATTATTCGATTTGGTTGGAATCCTGACTTAAAGTGCTTACAGAAAATTATTCGAAAATCATCCTGCCCCAAAAGCATGGCATGGATCCTCCACTGTATTAGTTAGAATGTTATTTATTAAATACCAAAGACTGGACTGAAACTTTTATTTTTTATCTTTGTCGTTCTAAGTTGGAAAAATGTGACACTGTGCGTCATGCTGTGTTAAATAAATGTGTGTGTGTGTGTGTGTGTGTGCATATAATCATGAATTTAAGATTGTTTTTACAGAATACATAAATTTTGTTTGACTTCCAATTGACGAGGTTTATCCCTTAAATGCCCAACAGCGTCGATTAAAGTGAAAACTTTTTTTATGTTGTCAAATGCTAAATAAAAAAAAACTTCGTACCACGATTATTAAAATTTTAAATTTTTTTCTTACGCTTTTTATAACTGAAAAACCAAAAATGTCAACATTTTGAATTGCCCATTACACAAAAATAAGTGACTTTGGGACAAAAAAAAAAATATATCTCATTTGAAATCATACACTTAGTGAACTTCTTCTTAAAAAGTGTGTAGTTGCTTGGGTTGTAATACAGTTTCTTTATTTTTAACTAGCTGACCAGGCAAACGTTGTTTTGCCTTCAATTTTAATTGTAATTAATTCTTTAAATCAAGAAATTTTTTTTTACGCAAATAATAATATATTTTTTATGTTAAGTGTACCTGTTAAACATGAATTGTTACTTAAAACCATATCATAAAATTTATTGTTTACTTCTTTACCTTTTTTATTTATTCTAACGCTAAAACAATTTTTGAACAACATTATTAAATAAGCTTGCAAAAAGTCTTGAATGTGATAATTTATTTTAATGCTTATTTGTTTTTTGCTTTGGTACCACGCCCATTCATGTCATTCCGCCCATTTTCAGTTCGACTACTAATATTTGTAATTGATGGACTCATACAAAATTTGAAGGCTATATAGCTAATATAGAAACCTAGATATTTAATATTAATATTAATTTTGTATATGAGCTAAATAATCACTTTGTATGGGAACTGCCACGCCCACTGGTATGATCCCGCCCAATTTTCACATGACTATTCATAATATAATCAACGTGCACAAATTTCTAAGACTCTGGCTCTTATAGAACTGTAGATATATGATATTAAATATTTACTTTGTATGGGAGCTAACACGCCCACTGGTCCGATCACGCCCATTTTTCCCATGACTATTCACATTAACAAATAATCAACGTGCACAAATTTCTAAGACTCTGGCTATTATAGAACTGTAGATATATGATATTAAATATTTACTTTGTATGGGAGCTGACACGCCCACTGGTCCGATCACGCCCATTTTTCCCATGACTATTCACATTAACAAATAATCAACATGCACAAATTTCTAAGACTATGGCTATTATAGTACTGTAGATATATAATATTAAATATTTACTTTGTATGGGAGCTGCCACTCCCACTGTTGCGATCCCGCCCCTTTGTTTCCTGATTATTCGAATCAGTAACATATGGGATAGTGCAATGTTTCAAAACTCTTGCTGTCACAATAGTCAAGATATATAATGTTACTCAATTTATGTGGGAGGTGCCACGCCCACGTAAATATATATAGCCGAAACCCTAATTTGGACTATAACCTTTCAAATGAAACCGGTTTGGGCCAAATCGGTTGGATAGTTTTAGAGTCTATAGAGGACAAACATACAAACATTGTATTTTATATATATAGATTATTTTTATGTTTCCGCTCATAACTTAAAAAAAAAAAAATTCGGAACGATATATAGCCTATGTCCATCCTGGAGGACCAAATTAAATATTGGTAAAAAAAATTTAGAAATCGTATGATTAGTTACGGAGATTACTTTCTACAAACAAACAAACAAACATACAAACATTACCTCTTTATAATATTAGTATAGATATAGATGTAAATGTCAGTCATTTGTAGAACAAATTCAATTTTTTACTTACCTTGCAAGTTTATTTTAAAAAAACATACCACATCAAATGACTGTTTTATGATTTTACATTAAGTTTTTACAGTTTTTTTTTTTTGTTATTTAAAAAAAAATAAAAAAAAAAGTTTGTTTATTTTTTACTAACATATGTGGTTTATTTTTTCTACAATTGTGGTTCATTTTTGCACATTTAAAAACAAATGACAATGTTAGTTGAATTTACTGAAATGTAAGTTGTCCTTTCTTTAAGTAACATTTAATTTGTTTTCAACTAAATTTGCAGTCGTCTTTACCTACGTTGTATTCTAATGCCCAGTTTTTCACTTCGTATTTAAATGCCATTTGGACTTTAAGTTCTATTTAAATACAAATGTTAGTTTTTAACTTAAAATTTAAATCACATTTAAGTGACCAATCTTGGGCATTTAAAGTCTATTTAAATTGTACAAATATAACATATGATTTTGACAGTTTGTTTTTTTCCGCGTGGCAAAACAAACAATAAAAAATAAATTAAATTACAGCAGCCAATAAAAATTCAACTTCGGATGAAATTTTCACTTCACTTCTCTTCATTTTTATTTTATTATTTTAATTATAATTTATATTTTATTTCTATTTATATATATATTTGTATATATGTATATATTTTTTTTTTTTTTTATTTCTATATTTTATATTTTCTGCTTTTTCTATTCTTTAAACAGCTGTTTTATAAATAATGATCATTAATTTTTTGACATTTCATGATGCTACCATACTTTTGTCGCAAATAAATAACAATTGTCATTTAAGACTGAAAAACTGAAAAACTGAAACTGTATTTAAATACAACTTAAATTTAAATGGCAATTAACTAATTGCATATTTAAATACGAAGTTAAAAACTGGGCATAAGTGTACACTTGCCTCTAAATGCTTATGTATTTTATTTAAACTTTCTAAAATTATTTTTAATTTTTTTTTTTATCGAGATCATAAAAAACTCATTTTTTTTTAGTTTTTTATTAATTGTGCACACTTTAATTGTTTCAACTTGATTAATAAAAGTCGCAATTCTAAATATATGTTAAACTATGTATTAAAGAGCGCTTGTGTTTTCTTAACACGCTAGTGAAGTTTTCATTTTAATTAGGCTCTAAATAAAGCCGTGGGAGTTTTTTGTAATGGTTGTATCTTTAAAGATACAGAGGACATTTATGGGTTAAGTTTTGTTATGACATTTTTATGTGAGAAAAGGTTTTAATAAGTTTTTATTAAGTTTTCCTAAAAAATCTTCTTATAGATTTTTGTCAAAAAAAAGCTCCTACCAAATTGAAAAGTGTATTTTGATGACCACAACTAAAAAAATCGATTCGTACCACCATATTCAGATGTGATTTATGAATATTTTGGGTGTTACAACTAACATTTATTTATATTAACAAAATTTTGTTGTTAAAACCAATATTCTGGTGTAACGACCAGTTTTGGTAGTACTAACCGAATTTTAATTGGCATATGGCTTAATTTTTCTCTGTGCGTTTATTATAAATTCCCAGTAAAGATTGGTCTCTTGTAAGTTTTATTTTTTATAATCAAATTTTTCAATATTGTCTTAATTTTTACTTGTATACGTGGTATACTTGTATACGTGGTATACAATTTAAAATTAAGTTTTTTTTTTATAATTTTCACTTACAATATGTTGTTGCGAAATTTTCAAACAAGTCTGCATTGCAGTTTATTTACTTAATGCTACACTATGTTGAATTTTAATTTAATGCCACATTTGTTGCAAAAATAAATGAATAGTTGTTATTTTTTCTGTTCGCTGTTCATTGTAGAACTTACACGTACGAATTTTATTTACTGACAACATTTGTAATTAAAATAAATTGAATTTTTTTTTGTCTGTAGCTACTATTTGTTTAAATTGTAATTTTATGATAATTCAAAATAAATATTATTTTTAGATGGAAATTAAAACATAAATTTAAAATTGTTGTAATAATTATTAAATAAACGGAAATACAAAAACAACATAATTACAAATAAATTGTATTTATATTGCGAAATTTTTAGAAAACATATTTTTATAAAATTATACCTAAAGGCAAATAATAATTTGCATTCCTCGTAATATTTTATTCTATCAACTCATTGTGAAACATTTATTTAATAGTGTAATCCACAGATATTAATGAAACTTGGCTATGTTGTAAGGGACAAACAACTGTGGAACAAACAAATTTATTTAGATGCTCAATCTCATGTTTAGGGTTTAAAATGCAGAATCGAATTTGACCCAATATTTGGGTTTTTTTTTAGTTTTGAAATGTCGGTTTCAAGGGAAATGAAACTTCTGCTTTAAAAATATGTAGTTGTTTGGGTTGTAATACAGTTTCTTTATTTTTAATGTAAATGTCAGTCATTTGTAGACGAAATTAAATTTTTTACTAACCTTGTAGTTCATTTAAAAAAACAACCCACATCAAATGACTGTTTTATGATTTTACATTCATTTTTTACAGTTGTTTTTTTTGTTATTTAAAAACATATATGTTTGTTTATTTTTTACTACCATGTGGTTCATTTTTACTACAATTGTTAGTAATTTTTTGAACATTAAAAAACAAATGACAATGTTAGTTGCACTTTATGAAATATTAGTCGTCCTTTCTTTAAATGAAATTTCATTTGTTTTTAACTACATTTGCAGTGGTCTTTACCTACATAGTATTCTAGGTGTACAAATTGGGTATCAACCGAAAGGCATTTCTGAGATCTTTTTATATTAAAAAGTGATCCACCAAAAAAGTTTCAAACTAACTTCAAACTCATTTTTAGCCAATGAAAATGTAAATGTTTTTTAATTTTGTAATCTAGAATTGTCATTTGTTTTTTAATATTAAAAAAATTAATCAAAATTGTAGTAAAAATTAACCACATATGCATTAAAAAATAAACAAACATTTATTTGTTTTATTTTTTTAAATAAAAAAAAAAACTACTGTATCAAATAAGCGTAAAATCATAATACAGTAAATTGATGTGGTTTGGTTTATTTTTAAATCAACTACAATTGTAGTTAAAACTGAAATTTATTCTACAAATGACTGTTTTTTTACAAAAAAAAAAATAAAGATACTGTATTACAACTCAAACAACTACAAATATTTACAACAGAAGTTCGCTGAGTGTAGAATTCTCAATAAATAAATTAATATAAGCAATGAGTATAGTGAAAGAAAGGAATGCAATTAGGGAAGTACACATGAAATACATAGCTCGTATTCAAGTTTCATTAGCAGTTGTGGGTTTCAACACTATATATTCTGTGCATTTCACTTTAATACAAAAACTCTTTATGTTTTTCCAGGTAAATACTTATTTTTTTCAAATTCATTTGCTTAAACTTTGTATGAATGACATTCTTTCATATCCTATTATGTCGAGTAAGTACACTGAAATAATTAAATTCATGATATTAATGAAACAATTTCGTAGAATTTTTTTCGTAGATTCAATGCAGAATTTCTTTATATTCACGAAACTTTATTAACTCCATTCATGCAGGTGTCAAATAACTTTTTCTAATTGTTTTTTCTGTTAATTAAAGTAAATTATCACAAATAAAATTATAATTTTTTTGTTAATATGGAAAAATATTCATGATCTTTAACCGAACTAACCAACAACTCACATCTCATTGAAAAAAATTTCATAAATTTTTTTTCATAAAATTTCATAGTATCATAAAAAAGTGTATTCGATTTCATAAATTTAATGAAAATTTTCTTTATAGCTATGAAATTATTTCAAAGGCTTAATTTTTTAATTTTTTAATAAAATTTCATAATTTCATTAATTTTTATACATTTCAAACTTTAGTTCAGGGGTGCCCACGGCCTATGCGCTTGGTACTCATTTGTTTTTGTAAAAACACTTAGCTATAGGCTGTGTGTTTTAATACACATATAGAGCGCTCAGCACTAGCAATACGAAATACACAAACAACTTTGCCTTATTAGTTTTTTTGTCGTTCTTCACTTTATACACGCAAGCGCAAAGCAACAACACTTTCGTATGCTTTGCTGGTAAACATTGAAATATTTTTTTCTTTTTTCTTTGTATGTATTGGTTTTTACAACAAAAAATGTTGAATAAAAATTAGTTTTTCTTTAAATGTATTGGTGTTTGCTCTTCCATAAGGAACTTTTGGGCACTCCTGCTTTAGTTTTAAGATTTAATTCTCAAGTGCTCAATATATTTAATAAAATGTTTTATTATTTAAATGAAGCCTTTTATTAATTTTGGACTTCAACGAAATCGTGTAAAAATTAATTTGAAGCGGTTCATTGGCTTAGATCCAATGCATTTTTCAAGACTAACATAAAGAGTTCTATTAATTTAATAAATTAATATTAATATTGAAAAATTGTATGAAACTGTTTCATAAATTCTATAAAAGCTTCACTGTCGGTAAGATTCAATAGTTTTACAGAGACTTTCATTAACTCTACAAACATTTCATAAACATTGAGTTTAATGAAACCTGTTTCATAGATTCTATGAAAAGTTTCAAGGGACGAGTTCCTGTGACAATTTTCATTAAAGCTATGAGGAAATTCATTACTGAAGTGAAGATAATTCTTTTAGTGTATTTATAACAATTTAATCCAATACAATAGTTTATATGGCCTTTACACTTTGACATCTTGCTATAGTATTTGTATAGAAAAAATTTCGAAAACGAATGGTTATACTAAAATGGAATGGTATTGCTTTTTGATTTAACATTTCGATATGTTGTTTATTATTCAAGCTCAATTTACGAGTTAAGCCTGAGGTTAGATATTTGATCTTTTGTCGTCTATAAAAAAAAAATGGAATGGTTAACTTTATTTTGCCATTCAAATGTTATTTTTTAGGACTTTGTGTCTTTAACTACAATTGTGCTTTGAGAACTAGTAATAATATAAAAAAAAAACAACGTTTGTATTAACCCATTAATGCCTCAATGAAATATGCTAACGACAATTCAGTGAAAAAGTATTTATATGAAAGTCAAAGGCGTAAAATATTTAAGATAATGTGAAACCAAAATTGAGAAAAATTAAAAGATATTATTGTAAACAAATTGCCAATGTGCAAAAATTGAAAAACAGCGCCCTAATCGAACCCAAATAATAAATATTAATAATTTATGACGAACTTCAAAAATTCTCGACACTGATGTAAAATATTTAAAATTTTTTTTGCATGACATGAATAACCTTTCATGTATGTATTAGCCGATGTCTAAGCATGCTAATTCTATATGTGTTAATCATTTATCTTTAACGGCGCAAAAAAATGGTGTTTTATGTTTCAAGCAAATTAAAAATATTAAAATTGCAGTTTTTGCTTGCATATAATAAAAGATATATCACTTTCTAAATCTCATTCTTTTCATCACATTTCAAAATATATATTACACAAAAAAAAAAGAATGTTTTGTCATATATTAGAACTTAAAAAGTAAACCGCGATTGTTATGGAAAACTCGCTTTTTTCCGGTTTAATGATATTTAGTTGGGTTTAGGGTTACGTATCATATCAAATACTTTTACATTCGAAAAAACACTGAATCTGTACTCGCTAGTAACAAAAAAAAAAATTTTTTTGCACTGTATCAGCTATGTCCGTCCTGAAGTTTCCCTCTCGATACCTAAAATGTTTTTTTTTATAAAAAAAAAAAAAATGCGAAAAAAGATTTAATTTAGCAAAAATTTTTAAATGTTCATACAATTTTAGCGTATAGAAATTTTTAAGTGCCTATTTGATTCTGTTGAATAAATCTCTCAGGTTTCGTGACTCCATTTTGTATTGTTTTGGATCAGAAAGTTAAAAACTATGAGAAAAAAATTAAAACACTTTTGTTAATTTCAAGTAATTTTTTTAATATTTCGACTTTTAAATGGACATCAATTTTTTAGGTGGAGACTAATGGCCTGTTTTTGTATGACGTGCCACTCAAAAAATTCGTCTAAACGAGTGACAAAAATGACTTTGGGGTTCTGTATCACGAATGTCACTTTGTATTAAGTGAAAACGTAAGAGTTGTCATTTTCGTTCTCTTTTTGCGGTTTCTATATTGCTATTTGAAACTTCACAAAAGTCAAAAACAGACGATCACAAAAAAGCACTCGTCATGCAAACGTTCGTCCGACAAAAATTTTCATTTAACTAAAATTAATAAAAACTTAATTATGAGCAGCGAAAATAACAAAAAATGTATATATGCATTTTGTACACAAAGAATCCCATAGCAATTGACCCGAACATTTTTATTTGTGAATTTGATTTGTGTTTTTATTACACAAATTTAATTTTTAGAACACTTTTATTATTTTAAAATGAATTTAATATTTTTCCAAACAAATAGCAGCTGTTTTTGTTTATATTTCATTTACACTGTTGGGTTGCCATCTACCAACAAAAATGTGTTATTTGTATATGAAAAAAGCTAACAGAAACCGAATATCAATATCAATCTCTACTGTTTGACATAAAATAAAGCTTTACGTACTCAAACGTAAAACAGACGAACGAATTATAAAAACTCATTTCCTTACGTATTCGTTCGGGTGCCACACGTTCGTCTGAAATTATACAGGTATTGTAAAAACAGGCCGTAAAACTTTGCATGCCATATCTTTTAAGTGCAGTTTTCCAATCCCTGTTTAACGCTTCTCTGAATTCAAGAAACCTTGAGAAATAAGAGCCATATATAGTCTGTTTCAGCTGGTGTGGAGAATTTTGGAAGTAGCCCATATATCATATCACTATTATCAAAAATATTTAATTTTAAGCTCTTTTTTTTTTGCTGGGAAGTGTAATTTTTTTAACCCCATATAGTACATTTTAAATTAAAAATACTTTTTTTTTATTTTATTTATTAATAATCATATAATTACAAATTATATACTATTACCCTAACCGAGCACTAGCTACTATGGCCTTCGGCGCGTTATAGCGAAAACAGACCAGTGCCTCTGGTGGGAATCGAACCCACGACCCCCGCACTGATAAGCCAGCTCGCTATCAACTAACCTACCGGGGCGCACACTTAAATTAAAAATATAAAACGCTAAAATTAAACGGCTAATGCCAAAACTTTGAAATAAATTGCTTTGAGGCGGTTTCATATCATTTAGTGTATAAAGTGTTGATGTGAAATGACTACAAAACTCTTAAAAAATGTTCTTAAGTCGACATAAGTATTTTTGTCAACCGTTTCTTTTATTTTATTTTTTTGATTTAAAGAAAAATTTGTTTTTAGCTAATATTTTTGAAAAATGTATTCTAAATAAATTAATTTTTGTTTCGTAATAAAAAGTAATAAAAATATTTCATATAAACTATGAATTTTATTCATAAAACACATGAAACTTCCATAACGTTTATGTTAAAATTTTATATACTTAATGAAATTTTCCTTGGGTCAATGAAACCTTTCATTAATACTGATTGAATTACATTTGAAATTGGCTATCGTATTATGTAAACTAAATTTCTCAAAAAAGCATATTACAAATCTTAAACGCAAAAATTTTATGAACATTTTAAACATTTTGAAAAATTTTTAATTTTTAGCATTTAAAAGTATTTATTATATTAAATATCATAAAACCGTCAATAAATGCGTATTTTCCAAAATAATGGCGGGTTTCTTTTTCAGTTCTAATATATGAACACAATATTTAGTAAGGTTATAAATATTTTGAAATTTGATAAATCAAATGAAACCTATAAATTTATATAACCTTAATTAAATCCATAAAAAAATTTTGATTTTAATTTTTTTAGTTTGCTGTAAGCTTAAAACCGCCAAATGTTTTTCTTCTCCGCTAAAATAAAATGAATAACTGTGATGATTTAAAAAATCGTAAAAAATAATATTTCTAGTGATGATCAGAACTTTTTTTAATTTATTGATGATATGTTGTATATTTTTTATATTACAATATTTACTAACACTTTTAGTTCATATGCTAGTTTTATATACACAACTGTGTATAAATATTGATGTTCTTAGTGTATGCTGTTGTTGTGGCAGTTTGTTATATGCAATATTCGATTATCGTAAAATTTTATGTTAATTCAAATATATAAAACTTATTGCAGTGATTTTCTCTTTACTTTTTTTCTTCTCATCAACCAGCAGTATGGTTGTTCCTAAATTATTGAAAGATAAAAATATGTATGGAGCAATTCCATATGAAAACGATCAAAATTGGCAAATTTTTGGACGACCCCTCTCCGATTTTAAAATAAATAGTCTCAATCGATTGCCCAGCAAAAAATAATGTACCTACATATTTTTTTTTTTTTTTATAGTGACTGGTTTAGTGGTGGTGTGCACAACTGTCATGTGACAAAATTGAAGAATTCTTCATAAGGGACCTCATTGAAAGTTGTTTAAAAAAAAAACTACTAAAGCGATCGCAACGAGTGATAGCTCGTTGGAAAGGTATTGAATCAGGCTTTAATTGAATAATAAAATTTTCCTAATTTTTCTCAGAAATTTACCTTTTTTCCCATGAAAATTAAATTTTCCCATGAAAATTAAATTTTCCGATTTTCCACAGAAGCTCCTAAATTTTCCGGCTAATTTTATTTTTTTTGGATTCCTCATAATTTTTGATTTAAGAATCAGCAATAAAAAATGGGCCCCGACTCCTTGTTTGGACAGGAGAAGAGCATTTAAGAGACCACCTTGTTCTCATTGTTTTTATATTTTTATAATTGAATTATTTTTAATTATTTAACAAGAAAAATTAGGAAAATTTTATTTTTCAATTAAAGCCTGATTCTATACCTTTCCAACGAGGTATCATTCGTTGCGATCGCTTTAGTAGTTTTTTTTAAAACAACTTTCAATGAGGTCCCTTATGAAGAATTCTTCAATTTTGTCACATGACAGTGGTGCACACCACCACTAAACCAGTCACTATAAAAAAAAAAAAAAATATGTAGGTACATTATTTTTGCTGGGCAATCGATTGAGACTATTTATTTTAAAATCGGAGAGGGGTCGTCCAAAAGGTGATCGCTTTCATATGGAATTGCTCTATGTGTAAATATTTTGCTGAAAATTTTGCTAAAATTTTAAATATTTTTTTTTTTGTTAACAAGTTTTATACAAGTATTATTAAAAATAAAAATTATGGTTTTTCGACCTTTAATCAATGGTGATAATCGTTAACTTCAAGATCATACATTAGTTCTCATTTAGTAGCTTAACTAGGTTATATGAATGTTTGATGTTTGCATGTGATTGTCACTTCTTTCAAAACGTGTTCTGATGATGGAAACCTAGAAAATTCCCGAAATAGATCTACCAACACATTCCTGAAAGTGGTCAATTAATAAATTTGAAAACAAAAACTCTATAGATTATATGTTAGGACAATATCCTCATAATGAAATATAGAGTATGGCCTCGAACTTGAATAATTTTCGTTTTAATTTTTTTTTTATTTAATTTTCCTTTTATTAAAAATATATCACCAAATTTGTTAAAGTTTGATAACTATTCAACATTGTTATTCGTATGTGTTTACTTTAGACAATAAAACTTTATTTAGGAATTACTAAATTTGATTTATTATATCAATTTTCACTAGTGTCCACAAAAAAACTGCAAAAAAAAAAGCAAAATGTAATGGAGCAAGACACTAAATCTAGTCTGCTTGAAAATATATTTATGTGTAAGTATACACAGGATGACGTTTATAGCTGCGCACTCAAAATAATATGTAGGTGATTTAAAAGAAAAAAATTTCCTTTATTCAAAATATTTTCCAAGGAAATAAAGAAAACGTGATATCATAACGCTTGCAAAAAAAAAAAAAAAAATACAGAATTTTTATCGTTTTTATTATTTTTTTAAATATATAATTCTTAATGTATGTGATTAAGTTGAATATACATTCGAATGAAAGAAAAGAGTGCACGGTCCAATACAAGCTGTAACAGCAAAAGATGATGATAAACTAAGTTGAGTTCGAATCTTGCAAAAAATGTTAACACAATCTAATAGTTTTGCGATTGTTGCGATTTTTTTATTTTTTGTTATATGTATATGCAAATTTTGCTTAATTTCAGGATATCTTAACTTTTAGTATGAATTGTTTTTATAGTTCCGAAGTTTACATATAATAACCCTACACTTGTGAATAATAATTCATGTAATTGTTCAAGGATGGTTTTAAAAAATTGCTAAATATTTGAAATTTTAGACATCAGTCTCGGTGTGGAACATTTTTTCTCAAAAATTACCAAAGAATAATATTTTACTCTCAGTACAGAACTGCCGATATCTTAGTTTATCGAACAATTCTTTGCTAAGAATTCATCGATTAATCGAATAACGGTTAACCGATTGAATACCCTATGTGCTATGCAGGTGACTAAGTATGTGATTGAATACCCTAGGTGCTATGCAGTATAATTGGGGGACAAAAAAAAACGCGTACTGCTGAAAACAATACGTCTGGCAAGCCTATTTCTACATATCTCTATAATATAGATATTTTTTGTCAATGCAATTTTATTAGAAATTAAAACAAAATTTCAATGATTAAATTTAATGAATTACCTTCAGCGTTATTAATATAAAAACGGCACTATCCTTATTAGAAGAACTGCAACTGCACTTTTGCCAACAAAACATACAGGCAAAAACAATCACGTTCAACAATATTACAGCAACAACAACCAGCAAAGAAAGCAAGCAAATGAAAATTTATACAATATAAGCTTAATAATTTTAAGTTTTGATAGTTTTTTTTATTTTAATCCATAACACACTTTTTTATTTTAATTTATTAACTTTAAACTTTTATTTTTGAATTTTGAATTTTCTAAGATTACTATTACTAATTTTAACACACTAAAGAAAACGAAACGAATTTTATAAAACTCACGGCATGACTAAATAAATAAATAAGAGACGAACAAGAAGAAGTTAGTGTGTGTGGAGACTATTTTGTGGAGACTTCGTAATAATAATTGATTAAATAAAAGAATGCATAATTTGGCATGATCAAACATACCATTGACAGATTTTAGTTAATATGTATTTTACTGTATTTTGTAAAAAAAAAAAAACAGAAAAGAACAGGAATGGAGAGTCAATTATGACTAAGAAATATATAAAAAACTCACCTTACCATTAAGTTTCTCTATCTCTCTCAATTACCATATAATTTTGACTATTTGCTTTTAAATCCGTGTTTTTGTTTTACTTGCATTTGCTCTGCATTTGCAAACCCAAATAAACAAACAAAGACAAACTCTGTCATCAGCGCTGTTTAATTGGCACCAGCTTTTATAAAAAAGGTATTTTTTGTGCAAATTTCTTAATTATTTTTTAATTAAATATTTAATAAATTTGATTTTAATAAAAAAAAAACTTGTAATTTGTTGCTCAGCCGCCGACGTTTTATATTCGACCTCTGATCACATTCAACAATCGTAAAGCAACAAGCAGCAACGAAAGCATGCAAATGCAAATTAATACACTTTAAACTTAGTCATTTTCAGTTTAATAGTTTTTTTTTTTATTTTAATCCATAATTCACTTTTTTATTTTAATTTATTAACTTTAATATTTTTTTTTTGCACTTACTATGATTCCTATTACAAATTTTAACACACTAAAGAAAAACAACCGAATTGTACAAAAATCACGACATGACTAAATAAATAAGAGGTGAACAAGAAGAAGTTAGTGTGTGTGTGGAGACAATTTTGTGGAAACTTCAAAGAACTCAATAATAATTGATTGAATAAAAGAATGCATAATTTGACATGATGAAACACACCATTGACAGATTTGAGTTAATATGTATTTTAGTATATTTTGTAAAAAAAAAAACAACAACAATTACTATTGGGAATGGACAGTCAATTATAACCAAGAAATGTAAAACACTCACCTTATCATTAAGTTTCTCTATCTCTCTTAATATCCATATAATTTTGACTATTTGTTTTTAACTCCGTGTTTTGGTTTTACTTGCATTTGCTCTGCATTTGCATTCACAAACAAACAAAAAAAAAAAAAAGACAAACAGCTCTATCAACAGCCCTGTTTAATTGGCACCAGCTTTTATAAAAAAAAAGTATTTTTTGTGAAAATTTCATAATTATTTTTTTAATTAAATATTTATAAAATTTGATTTGAATAAAAAAATGTAATTTTTTGCTCAGCCGACAACGTTTTATATTCGACTTGTATCTCTGATCACATTGAACAATATTATAGCAACAACAAACAGCAAAAAAAGCATGCAACTGCAAATTAATATACTTTAAACTTAATAGTTTTCAGTTAAATAGTTTTTTTTTTTTATTTTAATCCATAATACGCTTTTTACACCCTCCAGCCCATAGTGCGGAGGGTATACTCACTTAGTTTATTTTAATTTATTAACTTTAAATTAGTGTATTTTGTAAAAAAAAACAACAAAGTATTTTTTTTTTTTTTTTTTTTGATTTTTTGCAGAAATAATCCCTTCTGTTAAAATCAAAGTATTTTTTTTTAATAATTTTTAATTTATTTTTAGCATTTTTATGTTCAAAAAATGGTTACATTTTTGTTAAACAACATTTTTCTTCGAAAATTACATTGCCAATTTTGTGATAATGTTTCAAAAAATATTAATATTCAGTTTTAAACCACTGAAATTAAATTATTTAACTCAATACAGTAAAAAACCGAATGAGAACGAATAAAATCTAATTAAAATGAATTAAAAATATTTATTACTAATACATAAACATTTATAACGAACAAATACATACACAAATATTACAAAAAACAACAACTTTAAGTTGTGAGCAATATTATAAAAAAAAAACGTCAAGTTCCGAATTTGAGCAAATATTTAACTGATTCAATAAATTTTTAATTGACAGCTTTTAAAATTTTCAACAAATCGATTTAATTGAAAAAGTAGGGAAATATTTTTTTCTGTGTTTATACTATTAGAATTAATGACAATGATTGCCAAAAGTTCATTTAATTATTATGCAAAAAAAAGGATTTTAACGTTATTCTAAATACTATATAATGATAAATTTGTGTTACATAAACTTTTAGTTGAAGAGTGACAATCACAATGTATACGAAATTAATATTGTGGTAATGATAATGAAGGCATAAAGCACAAGGTTGACTTTAGGGTTATAACTTTTTACATTTTTAGCAAATATCAAACACACATTTTTATTTTTTTGGAGAGGTTAACAAAATACATGAAGGTAGGTATACTCTGTGATAACTTTTTTAATTTGTGTATATAAAAATATATCTTTTAGTATGATGATCTGACTTGAATAAACAAATTACGATGGGGTCTTGACAAAAAGTTTTGGTTTAGGGTGTTTCATTTTGTAAGTAAAAAAATAAAATGCAAAATATTAGCAGACTTTGCCTTCGCCCCGAGTTTCAGTGATTCAAAAGTAATGTATGCCAAATATCAAGAAGATTGGATAGCATTTAAAGGTTGCACATTTTGACCACATTTGTAAAACTAGGCAAAATTACCATAATTAAACGTTAATTAGTTTTATCATTAAAAAATTTTGCATGGGGATTATTTTCGTTCCCTAAATTACAAATCAAAATTTTATCCAAATCTGTGAGTGTCCAGAATCTTCACTTCCATCTTTCCGGTTTGGTTTCTAAATTTTTGGACGTATTTCACTTATCAACGTGAGACATAAATTGATCCAAAAAGCCATTCCACTGTTTGTCTGTAGGTGGATATTAAAGGTGTATTTCAGCAATTGTGAAAGCATTTTTTGACATATTCATCTTTGAAAGTAAACAGCTGCTGTATCATAAGTATTCAAATCGATCGTTGAAGCTAAAGATAAATAGAGAGACTACACCTTATACGCCTCTCAGCTACAAACTGCCGTTCTTTTGCACTAAAAAATAATTACAACGCGTTAATGAAAAATTATTGCTTCAAACACTCATTTTTATTTTGCTTATATTTCGCTATTTTCTATTCAAATTTAATATATTTTAAATTTATCTTGCTGATTTTATCGTTAATATTTCAGATAAACAAGATTAGATTATTATTCAAAAACATAATAAAAATTAATTAAAAGACTTAAAAATTAGTTGAGAGAGACAATTGAACAGTTCATGCGAATAAAGACGAATAGACCATTTGTAGAATTTTACAGGGGACAATAAAAACTCAGGAAACGATTAAAAAATAATATTTTTGTCAACTTTTTGGTATTAGCGTAAATATTTAAGTCACATCTACCTATATACAAAATTTTAGTAAGGTATTCGAAAGAGAACTTGCCAAAAAATTGGACTTCAATTTTTGCTTAAATGGAAAAAGGGCGAATATCCAAAAAAAATGTATTGAAATTTAAATATAAATGTGTTATTTTGCAGCAGATTTTGACTACATTTTCATGAGACTTGCAAAACTTGACGAACTATGGTTGGTATTTGTTTGTAACACTTTAAGGACAATTAAGTACAATTTCAAATTTTACCTAATATCAATTTTAAACTCGCAGCTAAATAATTTTTGTATAATATTTTGTTAAGGATGGATATTGGACCTTTTTGCTTTCCACACTTTAAAGTCTTATAACTCAAGAACGGTAAAATTTTTTGCCAATATAATAAGTGTGGTTTGTTCCTCGTAATGTTCTTTTAACACATTGTTACCGAAAGTAAAATTTTTGTATGTTTTTGTGTTGTATTTAATCAAAATTGTGCGTTAGTTCACTCCCAATTTATACAAAAATATAAAAATATACGAATTATTGCACTTTCAAAGTCATTTTTTTAGCATTAAAAGTCAAAATTTCCCCAAAATATCTGCATAGGATTGTAGGGCTCTGCTAATTAAATGCATTTATGCAAAAAAACGTGTTTGCGAAAAAGTGGTCTATTCGTCCTTATTCGCATGAACTGTTCAATTGCCTTGCGCTCTTCATAGTATGACACAGCAAAACTACCAATACTAGCTTATGATGAAGCGGAACCAAGCAAACCAATTTTCGTCCAGATTCACTCTCAAATCTGATACATGCCCCTTGGATAAGTCCTGTATGATTTTGACACGTTGCCCATATTGGACAACTTTACGAATACCTATTTTAACCATCTGTTCACAAGTGCCTTTCAGAGCAAGAAGAATGACAAGCAAATCCTCCAAATCCCTACCCCCAGAATACAGACTCCGGAAGAGCAGCAGTATTTGTTGACAATTGAATGCTTCTATAGTTGCGACCAAATATTTCGGTTGTAATAAAAATCGTTTTATCGAAGCAGCAGAAATTTGGGCACGACAATAGAATTTCGATTGCCTCAACTGTAATTCGGTGATAATTACCAAAAAATTCAATAGCTCAACCGAACCATTCGATTTGCTACAAATACGGCTGCTACTACCAAGTCTTTTTTCTAGGTGTACCATTAACTGAAACAGTAACTATAGCGTTTAAAGTTTTGATACTAACATAGGCAACTGAGGGTAGCACTTTTTTAATGAGGAGGATTTTCAAAAAGTAACTTGAACATAATTTTTCGTTGCTGTAGGCCAAAACTTTGTTTTTTCGTGACTAAGTGCTGATGATGATGGAAAGGAAAATTGCAGCAAGACTTTCTTATTGCAGCGATAGCTTTGTAACGTTTTTTCTTATATAATTATATATATATATATACAATAAATTATAATTTATTGTTTGTCTTTTTTTATACATTTAGATGAGTTTTCCTCAATACGTTCGTCGTGAGACAAATTTTTGACTGCATGTATTTTGCTCTTGTATAACATGCATTGTTTATAGTATTTTCGTCGGGTTGGAGCAAAATATGATCTGCAAACGCTCCCAAAGTTATTTTTTAGAATCAAACACATTGTCTAGTGCCAGGGCCATAGCCAGGAATTTATTTTTGGGGGCCTGATTTTTTTTTTAAATTGTGCACAGAGAATTTTTTTTTATTTTATCCAATTTAGCTTTCATCGAGTAGTCGACTACTCTCTACCAACTCTACTCTACCAACTGATCTATCGATACATATAATATTTTATTGCTTAAAATGTAAATGAGTTGTTGTGCTTCGTGTTTTCGTTCGTGATATCAAAAATATACACCTTACCATCATGCTTACAAAAAATCACAAAGTAATGTGTATATAAATAGATTTTCAAAAATATATATTAATAATAACTTTACGTTTATATTTCATGCATTATGTAATTGATGATCGGTAAGTCATTATTTTATGTTTTGAAGTAATGTAAAATGTAATGAGGTATCCTTACAAGGTAATCCATGAGTCCTCAATTATCGGTAACTTGATATGTAAAATGATTGCAAAGAAAATAACCGTCGTGTTTAATTGCTTTTTAAAAATGATCTTTATTTATTTTAATTAACTTAAAGCTACCTAAATTATATTTGGTGGGTAACCAACGATTGAGTAGTTCCCACAGTTAGTATAATGAAGGTGTCAAATTAATCAACCAAAAAAGTACGGCTTTTAGCCAATCACAATTAAGTGTCAATTACAGACAGTGATTGCTATTGTCCGACAATGTTGACTTATTAATTACACTACACCTCCTTTTTTGGGAAAAAGATTGATCAGTAGCTAATTGATCAATCTTTTTATATAACTTAAGTGTATAAAAAAATTAATTTTATTTTAATTAAGTTTGTTTTAATTTCTAAATTTTTATTAATTTTTTTTTTTAAATTTTAATTTTTATTAAATTTAATTTAATTTTTAAATTTTCATTAATTTTACATTTTAATTTTTATTAAATTTAATTTAATTTTCAAATTTTTATTAGTTTTACATTTTTAATTTTTATTAAATTTAATTTAATTTTTTAAATTTTCATTAATTTTACATTTTTAATTTTTATTTAATTTAATTTAATTTTCAAATTTTATTAGTGTTACATTTTTAATTTTTATTAAATTTAATTTAATTTTTTAAATTTTCATTAATTTTACATTTTTAATTTTTATTTAATTTAATTAATTTTCAAATTTTTATTAAAATTTAATTATCCAGTTTTTATCCTGTCCCGAGATCGAAATTGCCGAAGACGATTTTTGTGGACTTTCATAGTCCTTATATCGTCAAGTGCTAGCAAACAATTGCCGTGGTCATCCACCTCTTTGATCTCAAAGGACCTTTAAAGAGTGGTTCTAATTTATGACCAGCACTGTCTTCCAAGAGAACTAGGTCTCCTATTTCAACGCTCATAGGCCTAGTCACCTGATCATATTGGCCTTTGTTGGTCAATTTTGCCCTATCAAGCATCACTGATGCTCTTCTCCAAGCCGTTTGGAGCCTATACTTCGCCTCCTTTTCATATGAATCGATGTTATAAAGTGGACTAATTTTGTCCGACTTTAAAGCGTCTATTGATGGTGGTATTTTACCAAAGACTAATTCATATGGACAGTAATTATGTACTGTGGAAGGTGTTGTATTAAAGCAGTACGTGAAGTAAGCTAACCATTCGTCCCAATCAGTTCTATCAGAGGACATGTACGAACGTACGTACTCATTGAATGTCCTGTGGGACCTTTCTATGGTACCCAATGTCTGATGATGATAGGCTGTTGAAGTGACGTAGTCGATATTCAACAATTGACATAATTCCTTTATGGTCTGATTTTTATATTCGGTTCCCATATCAGAAATCATTTTCCGTATAGGACCATAAATCAAAACAAAACCTTCGAAAATCGCTTTGGCGACTATTCGAGCAGATTTGTCAGGAATTGGTAACGTGACTAAATATTTGGTCAAGTCACATATTATAGTTATAGCGTATTCATTACCCTTGTTTGATCGCATGAAAGGACCAATCGTATCAATAATGATTGTGTCAAACGCGCGTGTTGGCGTTTCCGTTTCAACCATGAGTTCTCTCGTCTTAGGCATTGATTTGCTCTTTTGGCACTCTACACAAGATTTCACATAACGATTGATATCCCTTGTCATGTTCTTCCAGTGGTATTTCAATCTTATTTTCCTGAGCATTCGTGTAATGCCAGGGTGACCTCCAAATAATGGATTATTATGGTATAATCTCATAATTCAAGTTTTTCGGAATCTGTTTTGACCTTTGTCAATGTTGGTGTGAGTACTATGTTCAATCTTCGAAGCTTTTCATTACCCACTTTCTTGAAGTGGTCTAATTTTACGTTGGCCAACAACGCATCATCCAATGACATGCGAAGAGTCGTGATTTTAAGATTACTGGCTACTTTTTCAAGCCTTGGAAATAGATGATCTAAATCAACAGTTCCATTAGTAATAAAATCTCGTGACTCAAATTGGAAAAGCATGGTTTTCCCTTTTTGGATAACCAGCTTGTCTTTAGCAAAATGCAATCTTGCATTTTTATTGTACTCTTGGGCATTTATTGCCTCATATATCCGGATATTCACCGATTCCGTGTTTGGTTTTCCGTTGGTCACTTTGTCTAAATCTTTGGCAGCCTGAAGTCTCGTAGTTACCTTCAGTATTCCATAATTTTCTGCCTTTTTAATGTCCTCGAATTCTAATCGAGACAATGCATCAGCTGCATGATTTTCATTCCCCCTGATATATTCCACTGTAAAATCATACTCCTCCAGATCCAATCTCATCCTCGTAAGTTTGATGATGGATTTTTCATGGAAAATAAGTATGTTAAGGGACGGTGATCACTTCGGATCAAAAATTTTCGGCCATAAATATATGGTCTGAAATATTTAATTGCCCAATGGATAGCCGCTAATTCCTGCTCAATCGTAGACTTATTGCTTTCGCCCTTTGTAAAGGATCGTGAAGCATAAGCCACAGGTAGCTGCTTATCAAAGTATTTCTGACTCAGAATTGCACCACAAGCAAATTTGCTTGCATCTGTTGTTATGCAAAATTCTTTTTCGAAGTCAGGATACTGCAAAATAGTTGGATTCAATAATTGGTTTTTGAGATAATTGAATGATTTTTCACATTCACTGTTCCAATCGAATGGTACATTTTTCCTACATAACCTTGTTATGTGCCTTGAATACTCGGCAAAATTAGGAATAAATCTCCGATAATAGTTGCAGAAGGCTACGAAGCGTTTAGCTTCATCACCGTTCTTTGGTGTTGGGTAATTTAAAATTACAGAAAATTTTCCATCGTCAGGCAATATACCTTTGTCTGTACACTTGTGTCCCAAAAATGTGACTTCGTTACAGAAAAAAGTACATTTGTCTGGATGCAATTTCAAGTTATATTTTCGACAAGTTTCGAAAACATTTCTTAAATTTTTCAACATATGTTGTTCGGAGCAACCAATTACTACTAAATCATCCATATAAAGAAACGCTTGGTCGGAAGATAATCCCGAAAAAGCTAGCGACATCATTCGCTGAAATGAGTTCGGAGCAATTTTTATACCGTAGGGTAATCGTTTAAAACGATATGATCCCTTATCCGTCGAGAAAGATGTTACGTCCCTAGAGCCTTCCTCTAATTCAATTTGGTGGAAACCTGACATTAAGTCAAGGCAAGAAAAGAATTTGGCTCTGCCCAATTGGTCTAGAATATCATCTATTCTAGGGAGTGGAAATTTATCTGCTACGAGTTTTTTATTAATTCCTCTGTAGTCAACTACCAATCTCCATCTTTTCCGATCCGTACCGGGTAAAGATTTCTTCGGTACTAATAAAATTGGACTGTTGTATTCCGAAATTGAGGGTTCTACAATGTCATCTCTTATAAGCTTATCAACTTGAATGTTCACCTCTGCTTTGTGAGAGTGTGGTATTCTGTACGATTTCATATACACTGGGTCATCATCCTTTAATCTGAGCTTTTGTCTGTAGAAATTGTTGGTTGTCATCTTTTCAGATTCCAGTCCAAAAATATCAACATACTCAGAACATAAGTTCCTAAGTTTGTCTTTTGCAAACTCCGGGAAATTTTTGGATAATCTATTCAATTTCTCCTGGTCTCCGCGAGGATTTTCGGTCGGGTAGACAATTTTATAGTCGTTAAGACTTTCGGTTTGAATTTTAGTATTAAAAATAACTACATCCCTATTGGTTGTGTTAACAATTTTGACCAGTGGTCTTGATTTTGAGACTATGGTGTTCGCTATGAATATTCCATTCTGAATTATTTGACTCGGAATTAGCACATTTTCCTCATCAGTTTGAAAGTTAACGTGACGAATTACCTCAGATCTTGCAGGCAATGAGATCGAGTTAACTTGTGGCGCACAGCGCATTGCTATTGCAATGTGTTGTGGAAGATTACCAGATCTCAGGACTAACCAATCTTGGTCATCCTGGTAATCCAGAAGACATTTATATTCACGCAGAAAATCCATACCAATGATTCCATCAGAAGGAATCTGGAAATCATCCTCGACCACATGAAATGTATGCGGTATTAGGAGTTCCTCAAATTTCAAATCAGCATGAATTTTACCAAGGGTAGTTGTTAATCCTTGGCCAACACCACTTAATCGCGTCGTTGTAGTCTCATCTATTTGTCCGTTTAGGATTTGTCCGACCTTTATTATAGAAATATCCGCTCCCGTGTCAACTAATAGTGTTGATTTTCGATTATTCAAAGATGTTCTACAGGGAAGATAGCTATAGAGATTCAAATTTATATTGTATATTGTGTGGTTTAAATCAGGGGTACCAGTTCGTTTCTCGAAATGTTTTCGGTAACGTGTAGCACATTGTGTCGGGATCCGTTGTTATTTGAACGGTTCCGCCCACGGTTGTTATTGTAATTATTATTATTGTTATTATTGTTGTTGCCATTGTAATTATTATTACGGCCATTTCCGCGATTATTGCCATTTCTATAGCCGGATCTATTGTTATTTGACCGATTTTGGCGATTATTGCCATTACGGTTTGAGATTTATTCTTCGTAAATAGAATGGAGTTTTGCTGCCCGTAAGCTTCCGTGCAGCTATTGACGAATTTTGCCGTCACTTCGTTCATATTTGAAAAGGTTCCTGATTCCATGACCAGTTTAACCCTTTCATTTGTCGCATTCTTTGTAATCGCTTTAACTGCCGCTTGGGTCGAGTACCTCTGGGCCAGTTGTTGTGGGAGGCCATCTGTAATATAGGCACTCTCCAATGATTTGGTTAGGGAGTCTATTTCTGCTACGTAGGTATTGGCGTTTTTGCCACCTTGACGGACATTCATCAATTTGGCCGATATGACTTCGACCGACTCACCTTTGACAGTTCCTTTTAATGTAGTTATAACCGCATTAATTGTGGTTTCATTCGAAACTAAATTTCTGGCTGAGCCCTTTAGTTTCGTTTTAATTAAATTTACCGCCACGGCCTCATGGGTATCCTTTACGGAATCCAAGAGTGTCAGTGCGTCGAGGAAACCCTGTAAGTTTTCCGGTTTACCATCGAAATCTGGTAAAAGTTTCGATGCCAAACCGAGAAATTCCGTTATCGTTTGCGGCATGGTGGCTTCCGTAATGTCCACCGTATTATTGACAGTGCCGGGCAACGGGGAAGTCTCTATATTGACTTCCTGTTCAATAACCTGTAGATTCAATCCCGGACCAGTCTGAGTGTCCGTAAGAACCACCGTTCCGTGGGAAGTTGGAGGTAATTTTGTCTCGGTCTTGGTGTCCCAATACGTTACCCTATCGTGCAGTGACAGTGGTAACTCTATGCTCAGGTTCCTTCGCGCTAATAACTTAGAAAGTTTATCGCGGACGTCGGTGAAAAAAACCTCAGCCGATAGCCGGTGAGTAGTGGTAAGACGAGGGTAGTGTTCGTCAAGTAATGCCCTAATCTGTTCGAATCGGGTGAACAAATTATCAAGATGCTCTTCCACTGTTTTCTCCCCCGTGGGTCTATCAGTATTCAAGCACTTGTATGAACGATCGAAGTGTTCTTTTATAAGCCTTGCCTTTGTAACTATTTGTTGCCAGTCCATATGGTTGGCATATCAAAACTCGGCAAATTATGGCCAACACTCATTAAGGCTATCATACTGTCGTTGCCAGTAATGTCAATTTAAAAAAAAAATTTCACAATAATATATTCCACTGTGGCAGCAAATTACTGCTGAATAATCCGTATATAATAAGAACATTTCCCAAAAGTAAAATTCACTAGACAAAATCTAATTTTCCAAAACTCCCTTCTAGTTAGTAAGAAGTTCAAAAAGAACATGGGGGAATTTTCCCAAGAAAATATTCTTAGATTCACGTATTAAAAAAAATTCCGTTAGTATCCCCCGAAAAAAAAAATTCTAGATTTTATCGATACCGTTTCCCAAGGACGCGGCCCTTGCATAATTCTTCCTCAACGACCTCTTGTGTAACTGGTACAACGTCGTCAGGAATTGTAATGCCAATATGGATATTATGATTATCAAGTAAATAACTGGAAGGTGTACTTCCACAGTTATTTCGTTTATGACATTCGCGTTGGGGTTCTCGATTTTCGAATCGCGATTTCCCATTTTCAATTCCGTTCAAATAATCTTGTTAGTATTCAGAAATTTTCAAAAAAAATTCAGTTATGTCATTGCGTTCCCTATCCGTTCCCTTCTGGTAAACGGATTTTGAGCACAATGGCATAAATCAGTCACTCGGTCTTTGGTGACTGGATAATTTATACTACACTGAGGGAGTGTCACGTATGAATCACCCCAGTTAGTAGAAATAAAAAAAAAATTTGTTGTTAGTAATAGGTTTAAAACTTAAATATTTTCATTATTTTTTTTTTGTTTGTTTAGCTTATTTTAAATTAAGTTTTCAATTTTTTTAAATTTTAATATAATTTTAATTAAAAAAATTCTAATAATACAAAAAATTTTGTGTATTCTTACTGTTTTTCTTTTTAATTGCATTTGGTTGTCTGTTGTTGTTGAGGATTTACTCCAGTTGGTAAATTATTTTGTTGATTTCATTGCTGACGTTGTTGACTGTTGTTGCTGTTGTTGTCCGATGGTGTTTAGGCCACACCATCCTTGGAGCAACCAGGCTTGTTGCCCCGGCAATGTTTTGGATACATTGCTTCTTCCTTCTTAAAATATTTTTGTTTGAATTGATGCTCAAAACGTTTATTTATTTCATTATATTTTGCACTTAAATTGTTTCTTTGTTTTAAAGTTTTAGTCTTTATAACTTTTCACAGTTTTTTTTTTATTTTTTTTTTTTGTACTCCGAAATCAATAAAAAAATATGTACAATGTAAAATTTTCTTTTTAGTTTTTCTTTTATATTTTTGCACTTTTAAACGGGTTTTTATTAAAACACATGAACACTTATTTATTGAATATATTTTGCTAATATGATAATAGTTTTTTTTTTAGATTTAACGCAAATCAAATTTGTTAAAAACTTTTCCCTTCCGATGGCAGGATCGCCATGATATGTAAATGATTGCAAAGAAAATAACCGTCATGTTTTAATTGCTTTTTAATAATGATCTTTATTTATTTTAATTAACTTAAAGCTACCTAAATTATATTTGGTGGGTAACCAACGATTGAGTGGTTCCCACAGTTAGTATAATGAAGGTGTCAAATTAATCAACCAAAAAAGTACGGCTTTTAGCCAATCACAATTAAGTGTCAATTACAGACAGTGATTGCTATTGTCCGACAATGTTGACTTATTAATTACACTACAAACTCATTACTTCTTGTTGGAAAATAATGGTACAGGTAAGGAGTATACATTACAAGGTAATGCATTCGCACCCATTACCAAAGTTTTGCTGGGTCCGAAGAGAAATTGCATTTTGCAAACTCAAAAAAAAAAAATTAGCTAAATGCCAAAAAATCTACTTTAATCAATTTAAAATAGAAATAAGACTACAGAGTTTTTATGCAAGAACAAGATTAAGTTTCCGGCCAATTATAATTAGTAATTATACACTCAGGAAACTTCTTCTTTAAAATTATGTACTTGTTTGGGTTGTAGTACAGTTTATTTATTTTCGATATAAATATCAGCCATTTGTTGCAAAAAAATAATTTTTTACTAACCTTGTTGTTTATTAAATAAAAACAAACCACATCAAATGACTGTTTTATATTTTACCCTCGTTTTTTGTTATTTAAAAAAATAAATAAAGAATTTCTTTTTTTGTACTGATATATGTGATTCACTACAATTCACTACAATTGTTAGTAATTTTTTGAAAAGTAAAAACAAATGACAAATGTTACTTGAATTTAATGAAAAGTTAGTCGTCCTTTCTTCAAGTGAAATTTCATTTGCTTTTGACTACAGCAAATGTCGTTTTGACGTACATAATATCCTTAATATACTTTGTTTAGAAATTTTAACTTTGGGGTATCATCATTTTTTAAACACTTTTTGCATCAAGAAAGTGGTGCAAGATGTGTTGATTTTTTATATAATAAGGGTATTCATGTCAGAAATTTCCCTCTTGCCAAAATAAGTAATTGCCAAATTGCACTATAGCTGACGTGAACGAATATGTTTATCAATTATAATTGCGAGAGTTCAAACAGCTGTAATTAGCTCTCCACTTTTTCTGCATTTCCAAATCAAGTTTTAAGATAACGCGACCATTTCACAATAACCCATGTGGGACATACCTTTGTTTCTCCTAAAAATGTTTGTAATAGATTTGAGCTGAAGGATATTTAGAAAAATAACACAATTCAATATTTCTTATCCGAGAAAAGCCATATTTTTTCATATATTAAAATTTAGATTATCAGACAAAAAAATAAAGTTTTATTTTTCAAAATAAAATATTAATGCTCGAGGTCTCTGTTTGGTTTTGTATATAGAGAAATATCTAACTGTTGATGAGACATACCAATTTGTTAAAAAGTGAATATGTCTTGGAGAAATCGACTAATTCGAAGAATAATGACAGACACCGTAGGAAATTTAAACAGCTACAGGAAATACAAAAGAATGAATTTGAAATTAGGCGAAATGAAAAATGGTTTGTCAATGAAATTGCGATGTATATTCCAGACAATTGCTTTTATCTCTTGGGAAAGAACATGAACTTCCTATAACTAAACAGGAATGCCCTATGCTAAAATGTATTGCTGACGGAGAGGACTTCATTCAGACGTTATCGGATAAGGAGGAACGGGACATGGCTAGAACGAAATCTATGTATATTATTGATAATCATATGAATAAAATGAAATTGGAGATAAATTTACATGAAATGTAGCGAAAAAAATCCGAAAAGTTTTTAAATAACAATAAAAATATTTTAATTTTCAATGCGGAAAAGGGCAACATAACAGTTGCTATGGAGAGGGACCAATATAATTTGAGAATGAAGGAGATAATTGGCGACATGATGACATCAGAGAAGCAAGCCGAACGGTGCGGCGGTCGGCTAGTCCGCGCCGCCAATATTTTTAACGAGGAACGCCGCCACCGAAATGCTCTGCATTTGGCAATATTTTTGAATTAAAAAATAGAATTAAATGTTAAAATTTTTTTTGTTTTCTGTTTCCTGTGAAGTAATACAAAATAACTATTTGACAGTTATTTTAAAAACAACAACAAAAACTATTTTTTATAGTATTTAACTAAACAACTACCAAAACAGTAATTTTGCAGTAAAAAGTTAGTTTTTGTTAGTTATTTAAAACTATAAGTTTGTGTAGAGTTTTTAAAAATTATCGTTTAGTTTATATTTGTTATTATTGATATATTTATTGTTTTGCAAATAATAAGAAAATTTTATTGTGTCTATAATGCAAAAACACGTCGTAACTATAGTATCGTTTGGAATTTTTACTTTGCATCCCAGTGTAGATAAGCATTACCATATAAGTGGTTATATAAGTGTATATTTTGTAATGACAAGTACTTACAGTTGTTAATACAAATCTGATTACTTTTATATGTTAATGTCGCTCAAAACAATGACATATTACTACACATCTTACAAAAATAATGAGTCGAAAAATAAATTTAAAAGAAAAACTAGATTTAATAACATAAATTTTTTTTATTGAATTTTTTAATAAAATGAGAACACATGGGATACGAACCCATGCTATTCAACTTAGCGATAACGATAGTTTAGTTATTTCGGTAGAGGTATTTTAAGGATATTAGTATTTTAGTTATATCGGTAATGGTAATCTGCGAATAATGGTATTTCAATAATTTGTGGACTTCCAAAAATCCATAACGATGGATACCCTTTGAGACATATATGATCCTGTATTAATTTTCCATCTAGCAAACTAAGTAAACATATAACCGAAATTTTAAAAAAGTTAACCGAAAAATCAATTTTCAACATAACGGAGTCTGTGCAATTTAAGAATAAGATTGGAAATCTTTCAATATCAGACGATGAAAGATTAATCCCCTTTGATGTCAAGGCGTTAGTTTCTAGCATTCCTGTTGATTTACTGTTAAGAATTATTGTAGAAAGAGGACAACCGCTATTTTTAGTAATGATAAGATATACACACAGAAAAAGGACTTTCTATGGAATCACCTGCATCATCAATTATTGCTGATATAGTAATGGAAAAATTACTGGAAACCTGTATCGAAGATCTAACAGAAAAACCAAAGCTACTGGCGAAATGTGTAGATGACTTGTTTGAAGTTATTAGGGAGAGTGCAATAGAAGAAATCGTGACGAATTTATATATTTTAATACAAGCATTAAGTTTACTATTGAAAAGGAATGTAGTTCGAGACTGCCATACTTTGATGCAATATTAATTCGAAAAAATACGGTCCGCAATTAATTGGCATCATAATCATAGTGCCGCAGGCCGAATTATCAATTATTTCTCTAAACATCCAAACAGTGTGCTTATAAATACAGCTCATAATCTTATGAAAAGAGTTTTGAACATTAGTGACGTTGAATTCCACAACGAAAATATCAGTAAGATTAAAAATATATTGTACGATAATAATTTTCCGAAGAAAATAACGAATAAATTAATATGCGAATGTAAAAAAGAAAGAGATGTAAACTCAAAGCAGTCTGAAAATCCTAAAATATTTAAATCATTGTTACACACAGAGAAAAATTTAGCTACTTGCCAACTGAAATTCGGTTACTGCTACTCAAATTCCGTTATTACGAAATTCAGTAGGTTCGTACAACT